>WYDI02030374.1:56277-134616 GCA_009867235.2 Psittacus erithacus
TGGGTTGCCCAGGGAAGTTGTGAATGCTCCATCCCTGGCGGTGTTCAAGGCCAGGTTGGACAGAGCCTTGGGTGACAAGGTGTCACGTGAGGTGTCCCTGCTCATGGCATGGAGGTTGGAACTAGATGATCTTGAAGTCCTTTCCAACCCTAACTATTCTGTGAGTCTATAAAAGACCTCCCCTTTCGCTAGGCTGAGACCTTCTATCTTTTTCATCTTACACTTCTGATTTTTAAGAAGTCCATCTTCAGCAGGAGGAGGCAATGCCTCCACTCCAGCCTTACCCATATCCTAGTATAATCTGGGCAAGTGGAAATGCTTGTTTCAGACCCCATTGGGCTGGACATCCTAGATCTCTACTTTTCTATTTTCTGGATAAGTGCTCTCACCTCGTTCTTCTCCTCTCATTTATGCCATAGCACAGGTGCTTGCCCGTTAGAGGGAAATCCATTTTTTGATTCCCATGTAAGCAGTACTGCACTCTGTTGAGTTTTGAATTAAGCACTTTCTTGGCTACACTCATGAGAATAATGTTTCTTAGTGCCTGCATTTGGGTGGTTGCACATTTAGTGCAACCACACTAAATCATCTCGTGAAGGACCCACAGCTCACCATTCATTTGATGGAAAAATGTGTGAACATCAGTTGGGTGCTACTTCAGAGGCATCTGAAAGCACCCATTATAAGCATTGCTTGCATAGTTTGCGTAGGCAGCTGCCTTAAGTGCTCGGAATCATTCTGCTGGAGTCAAACACTGATTTTCTTTTTCAGATTTTGCAACAAATAAATTGAACGCCTAAAGCAGGCAGTCTCAGTTTAGCCTCCAGGGTCTCTACATTTACTGACTGAAATAATGATATAATAGTCTTTGCTCAATTCAAAGAGCTGTTGCAAGATTTTTTCATTAATAAATTTTGTTTATTAATAATTAATTAATGCTGGCAAAGTTTTGAAATGCTGGAAATGAAATGAGGTCTATAAATGAAGTGTATTATTGTGACTTGATGACACTTTCTATTTCATTATCACACCTTACCTGAGCAAAGAGCAGGGCATTTGCCTCTGATTCACCATGAATCACTAAGAAAGCTTCTTAGAATATGAATCTTATTGATATATTTACACTGGTTGAAATGGTCCAGGGAAGAGACATTGCTTCTCATTCCAAGAATGCTGGCCGAAGTGCTAGCAGCTTCCCCCTTTTTTGTCCCTCTCAGTATTACTCCATCTATACTGGAGTCCTCAGTCATCCAGCACTCACTGTTTAAGTGAGGTGTGCCAGAAGGTAACTGGAGATGTGAGAGTCCTACTAGAATCTGAAGAAAACCCAATTACTCTGCAGTGGCAGTATTTGCTAGCACTGGTCCTCACCCTGAGCTCTGTACTTTCCCCAGGTAGCTACTCCCCAAGTAGTTCCATTTCTGTAGTATGATTGACATTAATTATAGCCATGCAGTTTCAATGGTGGGCAAGAAACCCAAGAGAAGTTGGTACCCCTGAAGTCCTTTGTGTACTTAGCATCAAATTACCACAGAAAACTCCTTGCACTAAGTCCCTTGGTGGGTCACACTGCTTCATCAAATTACAAAACAGCTCATTAAATTCCCAGCAGGTTTAATTTTCTCTGTATATAAATTCTCAATGAAGAATACTATAAACTTACTTGCTAAGCATTTTGCCTCACTGCTATGTGAAACACAGGCAAAGACTACACCATAAAGACAAAGAGGGGAGCATCTACCATAAGACAGTGTAACTCCAGGTGATGCCACTAACACTCAACAGATGCTGCCATTGACCTAGCTACCTCAGGAGGATGTTGCTGGTCAGCAATCCAAATGGCTGGTTGGTCCTACCAGCAGGTCCCATGCTCCAGGAGCAGCTTTTTTACATCTATAACATGCTACTGTTGCTCCTGACATTGTACAAAAGGGCCCCTGGCATCGCCTGCTGGCCTTCATGCATTGTCCTGGTAGTGTTCAGTCCATTAAATTAAACCAAACCAATGACTCTTTTGTATTGACCCTTGCCACAGAAGAATAATAACTTTTCCAACCCATTGCTGTCACTAGAAAGCATCATGCCTGCTGTTATCATAGTTCTATCTTCTGCCTTCATCAAAAGCAGAGTTTACATTTGACCCCAGGGGCAATTCCTAATTCAGGGAGTAAGAGATGCCTTGAAGACCAAGTAAAATTTTACCAATATAAACTTTTCTTCTGTCAATGGAGATTCACGTAAACTGGTCACTTAAGTCAAGTTCAGTCAGAAGTGAATGTCGCAAGAGTGCATCTCTCAGTGAGAGTTGATAAGCCAATGAAGTTTGTGCTCTTTTTACATGTGCTATTAGGTATTAAATATTTTACCTAATTTGTACGTGGTGATGTTCATCAGTAAATTTCAGACAGGTTTTACAAGAGAGGTCAGTATCTTTACCCTCATTTTATGGGTGGATAAACCAAGGTGCAGGGAGGTCTAATGCCAGAAGGTTGGTGTCAGAGCAAGAAACAGCTAATTGCAACAGACTTAAATGCATCATTGTGCATGCATATCAGTAATTCTTATTGCAGCACCAACCACAAAGTTATTCAGAGTTACCAAAGGCAGAAATAGAACAGTACTGACCTCTTCTCCAAAGATAGAGATGTGCTCCCCAGAGATACTTTTCCCCCAGAACTGAGAAATGACTTAGAGAAGAACAGGTGTCATTCCTCCACCTGGGTGACTATGCCCAGAGCAATAGAAGTCATTTTTAGGATACGGTTTTCCTCCTATTTACATCAAGCTACTAGCAGCGCTTATTTTGACACAATTGCCAAGCGACTTTATTTTTAGATTTTGTCAGCATAATATCATTTTGTAATTTTTGCCGTGTGTAAACCAAGTGAAGACATTTCAATGGGAACATGAAATTTATTGGAAGAATTATTGCTGCCTCACAAATATATAATGGTAGCCTGGGAAAGCAGCAATCTTCTCTTTCTTATAACCAAAAAATACTCCAAATCTGTAAAGCATCCCCAACATTTTACTTCAAAAGACTTAATCAGAATTTGGGTTACCTTTCAGTAAGACCTTGCTGTATTTTCCAGCTCTTAAGGGGTTCCTTAGGGAGTTTTTTTTCATCCAAATGACATTGTTCTCTTGATGACTCTCACACTTCTAAAGGAAAATTTGCCAGTGGGCCATAATCTTGATTGAAAATATCCTAGAAAATAATACAAAATTGAATGAGAAATTAAAAAAAAAAAAAAAAAAAAAGAGGAAGAAAAAAGGAGGAAGATGCAGTTCGTGAAATTCACATAAATAAGAAAAATCCAGGTGCCATGAAGACTGATTAGCCACATGTATTTCTATAAGTGTGTGCAGCTTGATGTACTACACTTCTGTGTTTTATTCAATTATTGTGTTTCAGAAGAATGTAATCATTGCCACACTGCATCTAACTCCTCTGATATCCCATAGAAGGAATGTGGAAGAGAAAGCATGTAGAAGAAGAAAATGGTGCACATGGGGCCTTCCCCTGATTAACAGATTGGGTTTTGTCCTTAGGAATCACTTTTTACATCCTTTCTTTTTCTCTCCCAGTGTAATAGTAAATACTCTGACCATCTACACTTTGGAAACTCATGGGGTGTTTTTGTCTTCATAATACTTTCAATAAATCCCACCACAGGAAGCAAAAGCTGAAATGTGACCAGCCATTTAGGAACAAAAATATTAAAGATGAGAACCCTCGTGGAAACCAGCTCCAGAGTAATA
This sequence comes from Psittacus erithacus, assembly GCA_009867235.2. Classification (NCBI taxonomy): domain Eukaryota; kingdom Metazoa; phylum Chordata; class Aves; order Psittaciformes; family Psittacidae; genus Psittacus; species Psittacus erithacus. The sequence goes on from WYDI02030374.1 coordinate 60,040, forward strand.
GCAGTGCTTCATAAAATAGGAGTCTCAGAGGAGAGAAACTGAGCAGAGCTAAGTTTTCAATAAGGGTGCATCCTGATTTACACCAAGTAGGGTCTGGGGAAAGATGCTTTTAGATTGTGTGAATGCCTTCAACCTTGGGTGTTGCCAAAGGAGATGAAGTTTACAAAGAAAATACATTTATTCATTAATGGACAGTTATCTCTAAGAAGGAGAGAAACAGTTGTGTAGTGGTGTGCTGAAATTTCACGCACGTTATAGGGACCAGAAGACTGTGACTAGCATTACAAGAAGTAATTACCCTAAATGTGGGTTCTTGCTTCCCAAATTTCTGTTGTTCTAACTAGGATTATATAAGATACTTTAGAGGCAAATTTAAAGAAATAGATTTTCTGGACTGACTGCCAACAAACACAGAAGAAATGTCTAACAATGTACAACTTATGAGTGCCTTTTTTCAGCTCTAAGTGATATTTTTCAGGCTGCAGAATGACATTGTTTCATCCCTTGGGATCTCATGTGCTTTTGGGTTTCTTTTTTTTTTTTTTTTTTTTTTTTGTTGGCAGTTCTCTTTTGTTGCATAATGATGATATATTTATTCTAAGTTTTAATTTGCAATGTTAGAATAGGCCTTTGGTGGCTAGGAGAATTCATGGCTCATTCCTTTCCAAGAAACAGTATTCCATTTTTAACAATAGTGTCTTGCCAAATTTTAAGTAATTTACTGAGGCTCTATCATGAGCATATTTGCACATCACCTATTAATGACATCCACTTTGACAGTTTAGGAGGCCTGAAGAAATCACGTTGAGTAATCATGTAATGGGCAGTATTGCCACAATAAGTATAAAGGACTAAATCTTCATCTTCTTAAATTTCTTCAGTTAATATTTATGTAAATCAAAACTGCATTCTCTCAGCCATACTACAGAGAAAACAAATGGATTAATAGCTCACCAACTACACCACTTCATTATCATTTGTCAGTTGATTTTGTCAGTGGTGCAATACTACCTGCTTTCAGTATGAATTTATTCTCCAAAACACTACTCAGTTCCCTCTGAACAAGCGAATTGCTGAGTTTAAAAGAAGATACTAGGGAATGCCTACATGCAACAGTACCATTTTTCATGAGAATTTTTTTGATGTCAAAAAAAACAATGTGTATCCGCAAAGCTTCGCACAACCTAACAAATGACCAGTTGACACTGTGCCTCTAATTGTCCTCAACTGGAAGCAAAAATGCCGCCTGTGAGCCAAAGCTGATTAACACTTTTGGTTGATGGATTTTCTTTTGTTTTTGTTTAAAAAATAGGAGCCAAGGGGGAGTCACAACAGCTCCGAACTTTCACAAGGACTGCCTCTGCTTTAGGGGAATTTTGATTTTTCCTGCTGTTTTGTTTGTTTAAAAAAATATTGTGATGTCTAATCTTCAGGAACGTACCTCATCATCCAACCCACAAACTGTTGGCAAAATAATAACCTACACAGAATGTACTGTTAGATTTTATTTTTCTTTTTTTGTTTTTTTACTTCTTCCTTTCAGAGGTATAAATCACAGCTTTTTTGCATTTGCAGATTAAAGTATAGGCTTTGCACTGGATAGTTGGCACTGTTTCTGCTGGCCAAATGTTCCATGCTGCTTCCAAAGAAACTGTGGACACTGAGTTGGCTATAGTTTGTCTTTGAACTCATTCGCAAAAACTCAGTTTTTACAGGGCTCCAAGAAAAAATATACATCTTTTATTAAGTTACAGTTTAACTCTTTTGTGTGCAGAATTGCTGATGGTAATTCTATTTGGGTTTTTTGGGGATTTTATTTCTGTGGCTGAGTTTTTGCTGTTTATTTCTTCTAGTTCACATGAATGACATAGAAGTAAAAAAAAATTTATACATTTCTGATTATCTTTGTGAGCTGAAAAGGATCTTAAATCAAAAATAGTTATTTTGCTAGTTGTTTGCCAGACGAAGTTTCGAATAAACCATATTAAACTATTATTGAGTAAATACTTCCCATTGTATTTCCAGAAGTCTTCTCAGCTACATGTTGACCTTTATGTCTTTGTAAAGTAGTGAACAGTGCTATCGTTACAGCTTTTCCTCTAAGTTGTCGATAATGTATTTCTATATAGCATAGAAATAAGAATGCACCATGGCATCTCTCCTTGAAGCACTTGCTGATTTTGCCTGGCAAATATAGTTTGAAGTTTTTATCAGGTTAATGTTCGCAAAGAATAAAGAAAAGTTATTGGTGTGTAAAATTTTGCAAGTCTTGTTTTAATCTTGGACCTTGCCCTCTAGCATCCTTGTACTGCTTTTTTCTGCAATGTTTCCTTTCTATTGATGTGATGCCATCTTTGGTACTCTAACAAAGGGCTATATAAATGTTTAGAACCCAGAACAGATGTTTCTGGGCAGTTTTCATCCAGTTTGCCAAGTTCAGGCATAAAACAAGATTCTGACCCCTTGTGGTTACTGTAGATTGGATGATCTTTTTCTTTTGCAAAGGACAAGTAAGTGTGCGGAGTCCAATGATTTCCTGTCTTTTGGCATCCTACCATGTGTTCTTTACTATACCATAATGTTTCTCAAGCTTGCTTTTGTTTCACTGTCATAATTGGCTTTGTATATCCACTGACTGATCTGATTTTCCTATCAAGACAGGGCTGTTCACTCCAGATTTTCACTAGAGTAACTGAGAGGAAAATTTGGTCCGTATGCTCTGTAATAAGATATATCATCACTGTCAATATTTTTCTTCTTCCCATCACTCCTCTGCCATATGGCAACTTCACAGAAAAGAACTGAACTGCATATGTTCTAAGTAGGACTTCTTCATTCCCTGCAAAATTGAGGTTGGTTTTATTATCATTCAGATTTAAAAATGGAGGAAGTCCTTAATCATTTAACTTTGGATTTTCATCTAACTTTAGCCACCTAAAAGTTAGGCAACCAATAGAAACTAGTCATATGAACTCCTCCTCCAGTCACTGGAGGGAGGAAGAAACTTTGAAAGGGTGATGCATTGTATCAGAAAAACAGAGTTGTGGAGAAATTTCACTGGAGTGAACATGAATGAAAGTCTATGCAATATCCACTGGTCTAAATGTTGTTGAACAGAGGAACTGAGCTACAGACCCAAAGGCAATGTCTGTGCTGGTAGATTGAGTGGGGACAGGAGATGATGTTGCTGAGCTGCTTTTAGCCTACTTCATGGCATATTTTGGCCTGTGCCTAGTAAGGTCTCTCTACATAACACTTGAGCATGACCCAGTGAATATCATGAGCCAGGGATGGTTTTCAGTCAAGAAGACACAGATAAGACTACTATGTTTCCCTGGTGGGAAATTTTACTGTAGTAAGACAAGCCATGGCATCCACTTGCTTTCAGGGTCAGAGAGTAGATGCTGGCTCATTTTATTTGCTGGTGTAGTCATAACCAAAGAAGTGTAAGCAGTGAAGGAAGCGCCCTAAAAGAACTGTAAAGAAAGACAGAGTAAAAGAATGAAAGATGGACTGAGAGTTTTTCTGAAATTGGGACTTGGGTAGTAGCAGGCCATGAGACAAGAGCTGCTGTTAATGAGACTTTAGTTATTAAGCAAATTTTAAAGACAGTCCTTCCTTGTACTGGTGCTAGAAAGTGACTGACAGTGACGATGGGAAACATTATTTGTAAAGGAAGACTTCCAGGACCCCACCTAAATGACCCTCTGAAATCCATCACCCCATAGATCCCCTTGAAACCATCATTAGGAAACTGATCTTCAGCGGGTTTGTACTCAAGAAAACGCTTAGTGTCACACAAGTGTGTCTGCAAAGTTTCTGAGCTCTGCTTGCTGGATCTTAAGACTTGGGACAACCCTGTCTTAAAAACACTCACTGTTCAATGCAGAGTTACCAGATCCAGCAACAAGCAGTGCAAAGTATTTTAGCCACTTTCAACCACTGTCATGAAACCCAGGGACCGTGGGATAAATTCAGATGAAAAACCCTATTTCTAAGTTGTTTCCAGCTAGTATGTGTGTGGTACAGACTTTTAACTGCCAGGCTGTTCATTTTTCTGCACTAATAGTCTTCCTACTAGTGTCTGACTGGTCTTTCTAATGTGTAGCACCAATTTTCTTATTAAATATGAAAGTAATGAATGTCAAGAATGAGCCTAGAAAGTTCCTCATCTACCACACTGAGTGTTGGTGCCAAGTGTCTGGCTGGCACCACCTCCAGTATTCTGCAAACAACATCAGCATGAGCGTGTCAGTTGTGTAATTCATAAGGTTAACATAAGTGACTGCCATGATTTGCTGAGCAGCACTGATTAGAGCTATTTGCAAGAGGGAGGCTTTGCAGCATGTGAGAGAAAGAGGCATGCAGTGGCTTTTCCAGGAAAAGGAAGAGGTACCTTGGGCAGGAGTACATCATTTGCAGGAATTACTTTGGGGAGATTTCCTTTTCCCCCTAACAGGATTCCTCTGGTCCCAGAAGTGATGAATGATGCATCCCTGCTGAAATGAATTCTACTATGATGAGCTCAGAAAATGAATGCTTTGGAGACACTGAGCTGGGGGGACAATGTGCCAGAGACATGAGGGAGTTCAGAAAGAGCATGACCAACAGGTCAAGGGATGTGATTCCGCCCCTCTACTCTCCTCTGGTGAAACTTTACCTGGAGTACTGCATCCAGCTCCGGAGATCTCAGTATAGGAAAGACATGGATCTGTTGGAAAGGATCCAGAAAAGGGCCACAAAAATAGTCAGAGGGATGGATGAGAGGTGATTATGTACCTCTTCCATAGGAGAGGTCTCCTATGGAATGCCTCTTCTATGAGGAAAGGCTGAGAACTGGGGTTGTTCAGCCTGGAGAAGACTCCAGGGAGACCTTATTGCAGACTTTCAGTTCTTAAAAGGAGCCTATAAGAAAAATGGGGAGAGATTTTTTAGCAGGGCCTGTTGTGATAGGAGAAGGGATCTTTTAAACTAAAAGAGGGGAGATTCAGGCTGTATGTGAGGGAAAAATTCTTTACAATGAGAGTAGTAAAGCCCTGGAACAGGTTACCCAGGGAGGTGGTGGATGCTCCATCCCTGGAGACATTCAAGGCCAGTCTGGATGTGGCTCTGGCCATTGTGGTCTAGTTGAAGATGTCCCCACTTGTTGCAGGGGGACTGAACTAGATGACTTCTGAAGGTCCCTTCCAACCCAAAGTATTCTATGGCTCTATTTAAGACCCCAATCCCTGACTGACAGCACATCTTGTTGTTGCTTTGCACAGCCTCCAACAAGTTCAGTAACATCTCTGCCCTTGAAAAAGAGGTCAGAGGTGCTTCTCCTCCACCCATGAAACTCATATGGTGCTGTATAGGAAGACTGAGCAGGCAGCAGGCTGGAGCCCTGTGACTCAAGTGCTATTTGCTCACTGGGAACATCATGTCACTGCCCAGGAGGAAAAACTTGTATGGTACAGAGGAAGAAAGAGTTACATTTCACTTCCTTCCCACTTAAGACAAATATATTTTATATATGCTATCAGCCATTTAGCAGACACTAGACCCACTTTTCCTGTCCTTTGCCCCAATTTAGTGTAGTTGATTTCAACTGATTCAAGCTGCATTTTGACATTTCTCATGTCAACACTTTCTTAAGTTCATTTTTTCAAAAGCATATAAAGTTATTGTCAGAAACAGTGAATGCATGAAACTGCTTCTAGACAGGTACTAGGAACATCCTTGTTTGCTATTTATGTTAGCCTTTGGCTAAGGATTGGCTCTTGTTCAATATCTGAAACTTTCCAAAGAAAACAGACAGCAAGGTGTAAATAACTAAACCACACATGTGTAATAGACACTGAAATATTATGTGATGGGTCAAATTTTTGTTAGGTTAAGTTAGGCATTTAGAGTAATCCTTCTTTACCCCACTTAAATATCCCATAGGTAAGTCGTGACAGCTCACTTGCTGCCAGGAAGAGCTTGCATTATCCTCAAGAATGAATTCAGGAACTCTCAGGAAGCTACTAAGTCAAATGAAAAACAGAGACAACAGGCAATGGCTTAGAGGCTTAAGCCATATGCCTCAGATCAAGTTTAGCTGTAATTTGAAATACCAGTAGGATCATTACCAACCTAATGCAGATCTATTGAGTACTTGGCCATTTCTTACAGGCAGAACAAGTCCTTTGAGCTGAATCCAAAGAAATCAGACCCTTTGGTGTTTTAAAGGCTATTAAAAATCACAGGATATTTTCATAAAGGGAGGAGTTTATTAATCATATGCTCTTAACCACATGAGCCCTTAAGTCCTACAAATACACTTTCAGTTCCCTACTGCAAAAGGAAGGTGGGAGAGAAAGAGAGAATGAAACTCTCCAATGACGTGCTGTATCTTGCAGAAGCTGTACTACAGCTATCACTGAAACTCAAAGTCACTGTGGAATTTTTGCAGCGAAAGCCCCAGGATGTTGTTCTCAAAGTCACTGTGCCGCTGGCTGGGCTACAACCCTGGGTACCTACTCTGTGTTTATAGCATCACAGAATGGTTTGGGTTGGAAAGAACCTTAAGATCTTAAGGTGTCCCACATGCAGGGACACCTTCCGCTAGACGAAGTTGCTCCAAGCCCCGTCCAGCCTGGCCTGGAACACTGCCACGGATGGGGCAGCTACAGCTTCTCTGGGCACCTTGTGCCAGGACCTCACCGCCCTCACAGAGAACTTCTGCCTAATGTCTAATCTAAATCTCCCCTCTTTCAGTTTAAAGCCATTCCCCCTTGTCCTATCACTACATGCCCTTAGCGCAGAACGGTTTAATTTGAGAAGTATAAGAAAACCAGTGGAAAATGGTGTGACAGATTAATCACAGAGAGCAGCCGCTATTTACACAGAGAATGAGGGATGTTATCCTGCTGATGGAGGGCAGAAGGGCCTCTAATGTGAAGAGAAGTGCTGGGATTCAGCTCCAGACATCTGAAAGCAGGCAAAGGGATTAAAGAGCAATTCAGGAGGAGCGCAAAGGAAAGCTGAGAAGGAAATGAAGGTGTGGCTGTGATTACCACGGTGCAGATGCTCCATTTCTTAAAGATTACAGATCAAAACTAGGTGCCTGTTAGTGTGTATTCACACACAAATTGCTTGGCTTGATAAAAAGATATTCAGTGAAATGCATTCCTTATGCTTAAAATCTAAGCATCTTTGCATTATGATTTATTGCTCTTCTGCATTTCCGTCTGTTGTGGGTAGACCTTCAGCATTCCCAACATCAGTGACTCAGTGCTGCTGATGCTGGGAAGTGGGCACTGGTCCAGCTTGGATTTCTTCAACATCCTTCCATGAAACACTGGCAAGATTCATAAATGCTAAGTGGCTTTCCCAAACCTGGATTGTATCTAGCAATAGGAGCCAGGTCTCCTAATTCACTGTTCTGTAGGAATCAGTTGATAACATTCTCTTGCCTTTGTTTTAATGAGCCGTTATTCTGAATCTGAATAATGTTGGAAAATTGTCAGAATACTTAAAACAGCCAGTAAAGTTATGTTTAGTGGATCATTAGCTCTTTATCGAGACTGTTCAGTAAAGAAAAAATGTGCAATTAGCCTTTTCCCTTTCAGATTCTGGTGGGAAACACAGTATTTAAATTCTTAGCTTGGAATAACTCTGCCTGAACAAATAATAAAACAGAAGAAGAGAATTATCTGTGAATTAAAGATCTTGGTGTATTTTGTGAAAAATGTTTGAAAGATCAAAACATTGCAGGTTTCTCACCATCACTGGGAATTGGAAAATAAACAGAATTAGCTAGAAAACTGGCTGAAAAAAAATAATTTCTAAAGAAAAAATAATTCCTTCTAAATACATTGTTCTCTTTCCAGTGTTAGATTAAGCCAAAAATTACACTGCTGCTGAACAAGTAATTTATACCAGAACAAATCAAAATATTTTTGACAAAGATGAAGCAAGGATTTTGTTTTTAGAGTATCATTACCAGCAAAAAGCTTCAGAGCATCTTCTAGTTTTAATTACTTCAACAGCATGGAGAGCAACAATGGAGAAGTTTGAACTATTTTGCATGGATTTTGAAATGTCAGAGCTTCATAACTGATAAAGTACATGGTGCCTACATGACCTAAAAACCTAAAGGTGCAATCCTTTATTCCAGAGATTTCAGACAAAATCTCATCCAGCTTGATACTTGCAATGTAATGGATTTTCAGCCTGAAATGAGTTGGTTTGCAGTTAAGATCCTCTTGAAGATAAGACCAAAGATTTGAATCAGCATGGCAGTTGCCTGTCGTTGTGGAGGCAGGCTAGATGACTAGTTAACATTAGACATATGGCTTTTAAGTGGCTGGAATATGAGATAGATCCCACCCTCCCTTACCTCTTTCTTCATCTTCTGCACTGAGCACCATCCATCTTTGCAACAGCGCCATTGGAGGTACCCAGCAGAAATATTTTATAAGCTCAGTTGGCAGAAAGGTCAGTGTTACTCCTCTGTTACTAAAACATCATTCTTTGGGCAAATGATCTTGAATCATTTTTTGGGGTTTGATCTTCTCATCCAGCCCCCATCTAAGCAGTTTATTCCCACTGACTTCCATGCTGACTTTCATTTGCCTAGGGAAACCTACTATAATTTTGGTTTTCCAATGAGATAACTCCCAAAGGAATTTCTGCCTGAAGGAAGGACGAATTTTCAGGACTAGGTTTAATCAATGATAATGTGGGATGGGAGCTTAGGATCATGCTTTTTACTTGGACAGTCACTGTACCTGCTTTCCAGCATGCCTTCAGCAATCTAGTACTTTTTAGACAAATATGAAGGCAAAAGCCGTGTCTCCAGGGAAATGGCAGACTGACTAGGTGGCATACGAATGAGGAAAACACATTGTGTTGTAGGAAGAGCCAGGTAGTTAAGGAGCAAAATATTGTGTTAGTCTCATGCTCTGGCTTGTCTTAGCCAGCGAATTAGCTGGTATTTTGTGATTCTGCTACTCAGCAACTTAGACTTTCACTGTTTGTGGCAATATGGGTGGGAAGTTAAGCTTTGAAAAATAGGGGGTTATGAATGGAGACCCCCTAGCACACAAATATGACCTGTCATGATGTTTCCCCATGGGAGAAGAGATGAAGCAACATTTTGTTGCTGGAGTGGAAGCAGAAAATACTGTTGGAGGTTTGGACCCGTCTACCCTTGCTCCAGTATGATCTCTGCAATCTCCCAAGTGAATTGCAGCCTTGTACTCACTTTAGAGCTATCTATTACTCCCGACTGTGTATGTACCTTGCTAAAAATCCGTAACTGGGCTTGCATTGAATCAAAGTTCACAATCAACTTGCATCTAAACAAATTAAATACAGCTAAGAGCTCTGAAGAGCCTCTTGTTTACCCCATGACAAGGAGAGAGACTCACAGATCTTCTGCTCCTGACACCTTTGTCAATAAAATCTGCAGATTGAGCAATATAAAGTTGTTTTATAATTCATCTCCTTGACAATAACAGAACCTTTGAACAGGAGTGCTTTATGTGTTTATCACAAGAACAGCGCTCAAGCAGAAGCTGCCTCAGTAAAGTGCAAAACTAAAATTTAGTTCTTGAACAGTCGCATTTCAAGCAATTCTTTTATGTAATAAAAAAAGTCAGATTTGACTTTAAAGAAGAATTTATATTTGGCTGGCAATTAGAACATAAGTAAGAATCACAGGACTTGCTAATTCATATATTTCATTCTCCTTCCACTACAGGATCATTTTTCAGACCTGAGGTCTGATTTCATTATTTCAAAAGAACAAAACATCAGACTTACAGAAAGTAATGTAATTGCTGCAGTATTCACCCTTTGAAGACAATTTTTAGGCAGTACCCTTAAAACTACTGGCAAAATAAACTGCAAGTGGAAATGATGGCAACTGGATATCTATTTTGTTCAGTTGAAGGTTATATCAGCTCACCTACCTGCCCTAATAATATTCATGGCTGTTAATGAGCACATAGTAGGAGATTCTTTAAAACTTGTGCCCCAAATTTTTAATGTATGTGTCATTTATTCTAAATTTACAGTTTCAACTGGAGCTGTTTTCATCTGTTATGCAAATTCTGTGCTAGGTTTTAAAATAAAAGCCAAGCAGAGCACTTAGGCATGAAGTTTCATTCATTTCAGCGGAAAGTCATTTGTCAAAATCCTTGTCGTAGAATATAGGTGGGTGGATTACATGTTTAAGCAGTGATTTAACATAATTTAACCTTAAAGAAGGAACCCAAAGCTGAATTTTAAAACCATTCTTAGTATTTTATTAATCTGTCTCTGAGAAGAATTCAACTGATTGTTTTGTTTTGAAATTGAACTTTTATTCTTACCTTTAGTATAACTGACTAAGAAGGAACTGTTTTCAAGATAATTCTGGAACAAAGTAATAGAACAGAGAACTCTGTTTCCATTTTATTACTTGGCTAAAGATCTGGGAAAATGATAAAATGCCTGGGTATTAATGGAACTGACACTGACACAGCAAAATAATAGTTTGCACCTAGCAATGTCCAGCCGAGGACACAGAGGTTTTGCCAACAGTAAACTAACAAGAGAGGTAATGTTTCCTCATTTTGCAGATGTAGGAGGAAGCCTTAAAAGTATCAAGTGACTTGACTCTTTCCTATGACTAGTTGGAAAAGATGGAAAAATTATTTATTAGCTTACAGTTTCTGTGTGTTTTATAATGATCGATAGCTGCATTGGTGGAGGAGCTGAGATTCATAAATTATTTGAAGCCTGCCATTGCAGCAAAGCCATGTGCACATGGTATAAAATATGCAACTGAGCCACTGCATTCTAGTGGGTTTCGTATTTCAGTGGGACCAGTCTATGCTTCAAATGTGTCATTATGCTTCATAAGGAAGTTTTGTTCTACTCTTGAATCAGCTCACATTGTTAATGTGCTCGTCAGCCAGCTCAGAAGGATATACAGACAGCTGTGAGGAATCTAATTAACATTTGACTACAAAAGAAGAAATTACAATCTACTGTACTATTTAATCTGTCAGTGAAGGTCTGGATTAGAAATGGGTTCAGCATTTCTCTGTAGCTTTTCTTCTGTTTTAATATAATAGAATCATAGTCATTAGAGGTGGAGAAAACCTATTAATTTATCTTGTCCATCTAGCGTTGCTGCTACTTTTAACCTTTGGATGACCCTAAGAAAACCTCTCCTCTGTATTTGCCTCCATCAAACATCTGCAGATTGTTATCATTTCTACTTTCAGTCATCATTTACTTGGCTTAAGCAATGCATGTAATGTTTCGCTGCAAATCAAGGCTTCCATTGTTCTATGTTCTTTTCTCCTTAAACACTTTCCAGTGTGCCAGCATTATCTCCAGCATGGTAAAGAGTGCTCTTACCATCCAGAAGAAGTACCCGTATTCAATATTAAAATCTACCTACTATTTAGTTTAAAGTAAAGGAATCAAAGTCACTCCGTGCTTTTTTTTTTTTTTGATAGAAGAAAAGAAGGAATTTCTGTGTGATTACTACTTTCTGATGCATAGAAGAGAAGGTGAAAAAAGTATTATAAAGCGTAGTTTGAAGAGGAGTAGCTTTTCCAGATTAATCTGAATGTTCAGAGGGTTTTGTTGCCTTTTTTTTTTTTCTGAATAAATAGAAACAACAAATTGTTTGGATCAGAGAGAGCAATTGTGTTGACAGCAGACATATGAATGATACTGTTTTTGCAGATGGACTGGTGAGAATCAAATTGAAGCTATTGATCTGCATTTGTGTAGGATCCTGCTAAACAGAAAGCGTTGAGGGATTTGCCATTAGCAGCATGGGTCATTTTACCAACTAGAAAAGGCAACACACTCTGTTCCCATCATACACTTTCCATTGCTAGTGCAACAGAAGATGCCTAGTCTTCAGAAAATGTCAAGAGCCCTTCTGTAGAGATGGTGATAGTCCTTTACAGATACGATTTAAAGTCTTTCCTCTTCCCTCAACAGGCACATGCCCAAAAGATAACTCTTTTCAGGCAATACATCAGCAGACAGGAAAAAATCTCGTTAACTTTCTGACTTCATTTGCTTTGCATCTTCTGCTTAGTGGAGACTGAAAAGAGTAGGAGGCAACAATTAAGTCCTCAGGTCTCAGATTGGTTAGTGCCTTTGGAAGAGTGTAGAAAGAAACATAGATCTTGCTTGCAGAGGGCAGTTTTGGGTCTTCCCTTTCTAGACCTGTGTTGCAGGTTCTCATTAATGACAAATGAACTTGGGAATCTGAGCTGGTGGAAGCGAGTAAAGAACTTATTTGTCATCATGAACTGGGACCACTCCCAGTGTGATCCACCAAGAGCATGACATTGCAACTACTGGGCAACAGGACAGTGCAACAAGTGTGAAAAGAAATACATAAGCTAGTGCTCTCTTTTTTCTTTTTTCTTTTTTTTTTTTTAAGCATATGATTCATGAATTTTATTTGTTGTTACAGAAAAAAATGGTTTTATCAGCTGAAACAGGTTTCTTTTTTATTTGCTTTGATATTGTCAGACTTACGTAGAGGGATCATGTTTCAATACGACATCTATGGACTGATGCTAGATAAGCGCAAAGTATTTGTACCTTTGTAATCAGTTTCCCCTGTATGTAGAGTAACATTTCCCTTATCAGTGAATGGAAAAGCAAGTGATGCATCTGATTTCTAAACTTGAAAATGTATCCCATTTGCCTTCGAGTCTCTAAGAGAGGGAAGGGTAGAATGTACTAACCTTTACCAAGCTTTAGATAAAATTACTTAATCCCTCTGCTTCCATCGGCTAATGTCCTTACCTAGGAACACTGCAAGGACTGAAGCACTGCTTTCTTCATGCATGGATTATTCTTATTCATGTTTACTGTTTCTTGATAAGCAAAAAATCTACAGGTATAGTGTCTCCTCATGTACTGACAAAAATCTCTAAGAACTTTATTCACTTAAAAAACTGTGAACTCCCATTTTTATTTTATTTTTGTTGTTGTTGTTATCAGAAATAAAATCATTACTCTTCAGTCTAAAAACCATGAACTTCAGAAGACAACAACAGTCTATTGCAGTTACTGTCATAGTTCTCTGCTGTTGTCAACAGAGTTGCATTACCAAAGTGGTCAGCAAAATACAGAGGAGCACTTATCCATCCCCATTCTGGTTTTTAATAGATTTTTGAAGCTGGGAGATCTTGTTCTCTTTCCATCTGAGCTCAGCCGTGGAAAATACAACTTAAATCACTAATGTTTGGTGAGAATGACAGTTTTAACAGATTTTTCAGTTGAAGAATTTGCCAAAGCTCAGCACAGAGTTAGCTGTTATTGAAAACAATGCAAAATATGTATTAAAGATGGGATATGGGAAGCTTTTCATAATTACTGTGTTCACATATATTATTTAGAGGCTGTGGGGTAAAACTGCCAGATGTTTTCTCATTAGATTATCACTGGTGATAGAATATAACAGTGCTAAACCAAGTCAGTGTAGTAGACAGGCTTGAACATACAGACCCTAATGTAATAAATGTCTTTGTCCTAGAATGACATATAGCATGAAATATCCTTAAATTAGAAATCAGATTTTAAAACTTTTTAAACTGTAGAAGAGATATAATGACAACATCATGCAGGCCAGGGTTGGCCCAATAGCAGATACAGATAGCCAAAACACAGTTTGTGGAGGTATCATAGAATCATAGAATAGTTAGGGTTGGAAAGGACCTCAACATCATCTAATTCCAGCCCTCCTGACACGAGCAGGGACAGCATGACACCCAAGGCTCTGTCCCACCTGGCCTTGAACACCGCCAGGGATGGAGCATTCACAACTTCCCTGGGCAACCCATTCCAGTGCCTCACCTCCCTCACAGTAAAGAACTTCCTTATATCCAATCTAAACTTCCCCTGTTTTAGTTAGAACCTGTTACCCCTTGTCCTATCACTACAGTCCTTAACGAAGAGTTCCTCCCCAGCATCTCCATAGGCCCCTTCAGATATGGAAGGCTGCTCTGAGGTCTCTGCACAGCCTTCTCTTGTCCAGGCTGAACAGCACCAACTTTCTCAGCCTGTCTTCATAAGGGAGGTGCTCCAGTCCCCTGATCATCCTCGTGGCCTCCTCTGGACTTGTTCCAACAGTTCCATGTCCTTTTTATGTTGAGGACACCAGAACTGCACACAATACTCCAAGTGAGGTCTGATGAGAGCAGAGTACAGGGGCAGGATCACCTCGCTCGACCTGCTGGTCGCACTCCTTTTGATGCAGGCCAGGATACTGTTGGCTTTCTGGGCTGCGAGCACGCACTAATGTTCATGCTCATTTTCTCATTGACCAACATTCCAAGTCCTTCTCTGCAGGGCTGCTCTGAATCTTCTCTCTGCCCAACCTGTAGCTGTGCCTGGGATTGCTCCCACCCAGGTGTAGGACTTTGCCCTTGGCATGGTTAAACTTCGTAAGGTTGGCATCAGCCTACCTCACAAGTGTGTCAAGGTCCCTCTGGATGGCATTTCTTCCCTCCAGCATATGAACCGAACCACACAGCTTGGTGTCATCAGGATTTCCCCTTAGTGAATTTATGCTGGCTGTCACAAACCACCCTGGTGTTTTTCATGTGCCTTAGCATGCTTTCCAGGAGAATCCGCTCTAAGATTTTGCCAGGCACAGAGGTGAGACTGACTGGTCTCTAGTTCCCTGGATCATCTGTTTTCCCCTTCTTGAAAACAGAGGTTATATTTCCCTTTTTCCATTCGTCAGGAACTTCACCTGACTGCCATGAGTTTTCAAATATGATTGACAATGGCTTAGCAACTTCATTTGCCGGCTCCTTCAGGACCCATGGATGGATTTCACAGTATCAGATAGATTTCTTGGTATCAGATGCCAAGAGAGACCTCTCAGCAGCTACAACTATTTTGTATGTGGAACTGGATGAAGCTTGCATATGATCACGTTTCTACACATTATGCTGCAAATTGATTTTAAAAAAGTAAACAGCCTTTAACTACGGCATTCTGCGGAACTCCATTAGAATGCATTTTTAGCAAGGTTATGAATTTTCAGTAATTGCTGTGGTAATCCATATTTAGCATCTGCAGGATTACTTTTAATCAGCTTTGAGGATATGATTTGACATTGTTCATTTTATGCTTCAGCATTTAACCAGATAGGCAGAAAAAAAAATACCATCGTTTGCTGGCTTAATTTAAAACCAATAACAGTAAACTGAGGGTAAGAGGGAGGAGGGAAATTTGGTTACCAGCAAAAACTGAGAAAAATAGCCATGTGCTCCTTTAAAACAAAACACTCATTGGATCAATCATTGTGGTAATAAAATGAGACTTTGTTCTATCGTAGCACTTGTCCTCCATAGATCTTAAGGCCCTTACGCATTCTGAATCAAGAGTGGCATACATTCTAAATAGTGCTATGATTTTTTTCTTGTGGTTTTTAAAAACATCCACCCTGTTTGTGTGTTGTGTATATTAAGTCACTGCTGCAGTCTTCCTCCTAGACTTTATTGCTTCTAATCATGCACTAGGACCAAGTCAGTACATTCGTTTTACTCATAGGGCTGACGCTTATTTCAGAGATTCTCCAAGGGATATATTAGAGTTTTGCCTAGACAATGGATATTGAGGGTGCTTTGCAGTTAGACAACTTCCAACCAAGTGGTTCTTATCTTTTGCCTTTCCACTGTGGATTTTGTTGTGTTTCCTGATAGATGGAAAGGTGTTGATGTACAGACTTGGTCACAGCTAGTCCATATCACTGTCAGAGAATATATGTATTAATAATTACTGTTGATCAAGAGCCTGGTGTTTATTTCATTGTTCAGTTTCTGTTTTGGTGTCAGTATGTGTGACTTCAGTTAATCTTGATGTGATTTGCAAGGCATCAGCAGCGGTTGCTGCTGGGGCTGTTCTCAGGGAAACTGAGGGGTCTGAGCTTTACAGGCTGCAGAGGTTGTTAATATCATCTGTGGTGACCTGCTGCAAAGCACAAACCAAACCCATTGTCTGAATGCTCCAGCACAGGAAAGAGTGGGTCTTGGCTGCTATTTTAATTAACCTTCTTAGCTTGGTGTTGAATGGGAGAAAATAGTCCTACAAGGCATAAAAGTGCCAGGTTGAGAAGGATTTGCCTTTTTTCTAGTAAATCTCCACTGTTAAGATTTTGCCTCTTGTTGTAGTTCCTTCTCTTCTCCCTCTATCCTTTGCTAAGATGGGAAGGCCTCATTCAGAGCTGATAATGTGGAAAACAAAGTCATCTGTGACAGGTAGTTCTGAAGTCGTTAATTCAGATTTTCCCTTTATTTATCAGGAAAATAAACTTTCACAGTGGTAAAGAGAGTCCTCAAGCCTTGCTATACGTAAGGTCAACAAATCTTGACAAAAAACAGGGGGAAACTGAGTACTTACAAGATGTCTGGTTTAAAAATCACACAGTTTGATAAAATATAAGTAGTGGTTTAGTCTATATACAAGTGTATCCAAGATAAATTCCTAAGTGCAAATTCAAGTGCCCCCTCCACAGCTCTCCTGTGTTTTTAGTGAAAAGGTTATTGGGCTTAATGATGAGAAAAAAAGCAATATATTCTCAAAAAACTAAGTAATTTTTTCTCTTCAGCAAGGACAGTAAATTTGTAACAGAGCAAACAGCCACACTGTTCTGCAGGCAGCCTGCCTTGACCCTTACTTCAAGGTCTGAGAAGAGAGCTCAAAGAATTAGTAACTGTTTCAGGCTATTCTCATAACAAGATCGTCTCCACTAGCAACAAGAATGGCAATATTCTCATTTTCCAGAGGCTGTTTTGTAACCATTGGATGGGAACAACTTTATAACTGCAGCAGCTTAGGAGAGGGAATATGAAGTTGGTTTTTAGCTTAAGGCATCAAGTCCAGCGAGCTCTCTGCATGCAGCACCCTGTGAATTGAAAATGAGTAAGTTTGAGGCAGACTTTGATTTTAGTTCACAGCTTCTGATTTTTATCAGTATTGTCAGTGTGTCATTGGTGAGGTACAGATGGTTTGAAAGAGATATATTCAAGGAGTTCTTGAATGTGACCTTATCTAAATTTCCTTTAATGCTCAGCAAATGTCCTCCAAATTTGAATGTCTCCTTTAATCCACATTGTTCCCAAGGCTTTTTTCCTCCCTCAGCCCATAGATGAAGAACATAAAGTGCTTATTCTGCTCTACTTCTGAATGTCGGTCAGTTGACTGAACAAAGATAACAAGCATAGGACTACAATGCCTTCCAGATGCTTCTGTGGTAGGTGCTAGTATCAGGTCCTGGATAACTATATAGGTGTGTTCTTGCTCCAGGCAAAGTTAATAATGCAACAGCCATTAATTTCACTCAGAGTCAGATTACACTCTTAACCAGACAATAAAAAACTTCTAACCTGGCAAAATTCATTGAGAAAAAAGCAGTTGTCCAGTATCCAAGTCAAGATGATGATTAAATGGGAATTGAAAATGTGCAGGATCTCACCTGTAGCCCTGGCAAGGCATAGAGCCCTGCTGCTGCCTCCTGTTGTGCCTCTGCCATGGTGTCCTCAAGGAGACAAGGTGTGGGACCATGCTGAGGCACAGCCAGCATGTGAAGTCCTGTTTGCCAAGATACTGCCTTGGAAGGTACATTGCTGGGCCTTCGTCTGGAGCTTCCTCTCTTCCTTCCACTCAGCTTCCCTGGAGCCCAGGCATGCCCAGTGTTTTTTCCTCTTCTTCAGTATTGTTGTGGTGAGCTGGAGTTTTGCTAATGAGCCTATCTTCAACATGTTTGCATGTCTCCTGTATTTGTACTTCTAGACAGACATTGCAGCTTTCGTGGGGGCACGGAGGCCTGCTGAAGCCCAGGGGTGTGCAGGGTAGGAGCTGAAAGCTGGTAAGTTTTTGTAGCAAGGCAGAGCCTCATTGGGAGTCCTTGACACAACAGGAAAGCTAAGAAAGGATTCTGAGAGCATTTGCAATGTGTAGAGCAGGAGCCTGCGCAGGACCTGAAAAGACCCAGAGATGAGTGAGATAAAACAATACAAAAATGCCAGCAAAGAGATAAGCCAGAGAGGACATGTAGAACACAGCTTGGGGCGTATTAGTTGATGAGAAACTGAACATGAGCCGATTTCAGTGTGCACTTGCAACCAAGAAACCAGCCGTGTGCTGGGCTGCATCCCTAGCAGTTGTGAGGAGTAGGTCAAGGGAGGTGATCCTGCCCCTCTACTCTGCTCTCGTGAGACCCCACTTGCAGCACTGTGTGCAGTTCTGGTGTCCTCAACATAAGAAGGACATGGAACTGTTGCAGCAAGTCCAGAGGGGGACACAAGAATGGTCAGGGGGCTGGAACACCTCCTGTATGAAGACAGGCTGGGAACACTGGGGCTGTTCACCGTGGAGCAGAGAAGCTGAGTGAAGACCTCAGAGCAGCCTTCCAGTATCTGTAAGAGGCCTACAAGGATGCTGGAAAGGGACTCTTCATCAGGGACTCTAGCTGTAGGACAAGGTGTGATGGGTTAAAACTTAAATAGGGGAGATTTAAGTTGGATATAAGGCAGAAATTCTTTACTGTGAGGGTGGCAAGGCACTGGCACAGATTGCCCAGAGAAGATGTGGCTCCACCATTTCTGGCAGTGTTGAAGATCAGGTCGGAAAGGGCCTTGAGCAACCTGTTCTAGTGGAAGGTATCTCTGCCCGTGGCAGGAATTTGGAACTGAGAGGTCTTTAAGGTCCTTTCCAACCTTAACCATTCTGTGATTCTTTGGATCTATGAAACTGCAACACAGTGTAGTACTGCAGTATGCTTAGATGAGTCATCTGGGAAAAACATTGTTGAAATGAGAGATGACGGCACATACAGCAGGCAATATGCCGTCATCTTTCTAAATACACCCTCAGTCATGTACATAACACTGGTGCCACCCAGTACTGCAGTGCTACTGTGGCTGTTTCTGGGGTGGCAAGTAGCAGCTACACTGGGTGTCAGTGGGCAATGAGGTGACCCAGAATGAAAAGTGGAGCTGGTTGCATGGTGAGGGGCCGTGTGTGGTCAGGAAGCATGGGGTGACTTATTGTGATGAAAAACTGTGAACACCATTCAAGACAAAAAAGAAATCTTTTAAAGGCCTTCAGGCTGCAGCAAGCAGCTTAATCACAAACTCAACTTCAGGCATGTATGTGACATTAGTAAAGGCTGCAGGCTCAGCTCACATTTCCAGCAAGTCCTGTTTTGATAGGTTTGACAGTCTAAAACCCTAATAAGGGAAAATGCCTCTTTTATAATTTAAAAAAGTACTTTACGTAAGTGAGAATCAAGCCCAAGTGGACTCAGTCTGTTCTGCTGGACTGGAGCCTTGAGTGCAGGCTCGTCACAGAATGTCTGTTGCTCAGATTTCAGTGCTCATTTCCAATCCATGAAAATGGTGTGTTTTTCATGCACAAGCCTGCATCTTTATTCAGCAATACTGCTGGTCTATGCTGAGTTATCGGCATTGATCTGGTAAATGAAAGGCCCCTTGCTGGCAGCAAAGCACAAACTCTCTGAGCCCTGAAGCAAACTGGAATGAGGCAATTCAGACAAGCACAGGCAGTGTCCTGTTATATACTGATGTATGTTTATAAAGGTGATGCCTGTGTATACAAGTATTTGGTCAGAAAACATCCAGATATCTACAGTCTTCCTGACTTTAGGATATTTTGGTTTGGTTTTTTTTGTTTTGGTTTTTTTTGGTTTTTGTTTTTTTTAAAAAAATTTTAAAGTATTTCCAAAAAGAAAATTGACATAGAGGTACTACAGACCAAATATATGCAGGCTTGTGTATGTATAAAAATGTAACATTTAGAAACCCGGAGAAATGAATGACATTCTAAAGCATAGACTAGTGGCCAAGAATAATGTTTGTACATGGGGCTGAGAAGTGTGCAGAATATAGTTTTTCATCAAATCATGGAAATAAGAGATAGAAAAGACCTGTTAGATCATCCTGGCCATTTCCTTGGAGCCAAGGTGAAGGAGAAGAAACAAGCAAAAAAAAGCATTAAAGCTATGAAATGTCTATTTTTACAGAAATAACAGTGCAAACAGAAGGCTTGTGAGAACCACTGCATGTTATGTTTGAGACCCATCAAAACTGATGTGTAAAAAGAAAAAAAGAACTTGGAGCTGTCTTTAAATTCCTTGGGCTTTTCCTCTCTCACATAACAAGTTTTCCATAAACTTTAATGTGGAGGCTTCTTGTCTTGTTTCCAATGTTGACTAATCAAGAATAAAAAAAGGGAGATAATTACTATGACACTGACACCTCATTTTATGTATTCAAAGAATTAAATAATTCTGGTAGAGACCTTGTGAAATGGATATGTAAATCTGATATACTTGCAAGTGCTTTATCAGTGCCAATGGATTTATCAAAGAGACTATTGCCTTGCCTTCCCTGAGGAAGATGAAGGAGAGGTGAAGTGACTATGAAGGCCAGTCAGTCAGTGACCAAGCCGAGATAAAATTCAGGAAATTTGTCTGAGTTTTCTGGTGTTTTAGGATTGGACACTTTCCTGTATAGCTCTGAAGGGAGTAATTGAAGACACCAGCTCTTTCTAATCACTGTAGCAGAGCAATGCTGTAGGCTGGGCACACCTGTACTAACCGCTAAAATCGTTACAGTCTTCCATAATTAAGATTGGCACAGTCCTTGCTGCTAGTAATATATCCCTGTAACGGATATAGCGTTAAACATTCTCAAGTGGCAGCTGAAAAGGTTTCAATAGTGTCCACTTTGGATTAAGGGTCTAAATTTTCTTGAAGATCTTTTTTTTCTCGGCTGGTTTTGGTCTTTTCTTTTTAAAAAATTGTTGGCAATGCAACTATTGACTTTCAGAGAGAAGGATGAGAATTTTTTTGGTAACCATAATAATTTTATCCCATTTGTCTTCATTTAATTTGTAAATGGAAACCATATCTTTAATGCTAATTAGGCAGCACATTACTTAGTCTTCCTGTCCTCATGTAAATAACAATTAGCAATAATTTAGCAGTTGTACACTCTGGCATCTTCTAAGCCATACCATTGTATACCATTCCAAATTCCTTTGCATTAATTAGGATCATAAGCCAATCAGCACTAATTAAGAGGAAAATAAGTATAATAACAAATGAAACAAAGCTAGTGATTTGTATCTGCTCAGTAGTTCTTTTCCCTCTACAGTTTATCAAATAGTTGTAATGTGTAGGAACTTCTTCTAATTGAAACTAATTATGAGGTTTCCCCTGCTACTTGGAGCCTCATGTTCAAATCCCACGGAGCTCATTAAATGAGTAACAAAGCTGGAATCTTTAGCACATATTGTAACTTGGTTCACGTTAATTAGCACCAGGTTTTGGAAGCAGAAAAAGGCTGTTCAGCAACAAGCACTACCTAGAGGGACATTAGTTAGGGATTTTTGCAGATCTAAGAAGCTACACCGAGACCTGAGCCAGGTATTATCAGATATGGATGAAATATCACTAATCTGCCTCACAACTGTATGCTAAAAATAGTACTTTTGCAATTCGGACCATTTTGACCCTGTCTTAATGTCTGTTGTTATTTGGAGCAAGCATCTGGGGTAATGTAGGTACTTAAATATGCAGTCACTGCATGTGAAGGTCATTCCTGTCTGTTGGTGACTGTGTCATAAAATAGCGTACATTTTCCACTGCTGTTTTGGGTATCATTAGGACCATTTCACTTTCAGAAGTGGGCAGCAATCTAGATGCCAGCATCTTCTGCAGATCCCAGGCCTATTTAAGACTTAAATTGCTACATGATATTTAATGACACTAAAAATACATATGATGGTATATGCCATCTCTATTTAGTTGTATGTAGTAATTTAAAGGTAGGCACTCAGTAAGTATTGAATACAGTTCCAGGCGGGTAAAAGAAATCCACAGATGTATAGTTTCATTTCTTCTCACTACAAAGTCACCTCATTTTAAGCAGTTTTCAGTGCAATCTAATGAGACAGAGCTACACACAGATCTTATAACAGGCTGCTGCCTTTGCTGCCGTACTGCCACTCTCAATCTTCATGGACAAAGACATGCATGACCTGATCTTACTGGAAAATTTCACATGCCCTGAAACCAGACTGAATCAGAACAAATCCCAGTCTAGTTTGTGCTTACACGCTATCCGTTTCCAGCTGACATTGCTTTAAAATTGCTAATTAATTGACTAATTAATTAAAATACTCTAAAAGTGGTGTAGTAACTCTGACATCTTGGGTATTTTGTAGTTGCTGGTTGTTCTTTGACTTCCCAGATGTGTGTGTGCAGATTGTCAGAGATCTCTCACCCCACCACCCGTGTCCAGCTGCTCTCCTTGGATGTGTGAGTCTAGGCCAAATGCCAAGCACAGACACATGACCACCCTTCTGAGATATTACCCAGGCTTTCTTCCTGCCTCTGAAGACTGTCTCTGTGTATCTTGTAGACAGAACAGCCAAGGTTCAGGGTCCAGTGGTTACTGAAAATGAGAGATGGGATCCCATTTCAGACAAAGCAAGAAATATCCTCATGTAAATCAGGAGGAAAGAAGTGTCAGTTCCCTTTTGTCCTCTACATTTCCAGACAAATGCTTTTCATTCAATGACTGTTATAATTTGAAGTTCTATATAAATGAGTACTGAGAAAAAGACCACAAAGGATCACTGCAATCTTCTCATATGAAAAAAGAGGCCCTATGTAACTCTGAAACTCTAAAAAAATGTGAGATCCAAAATTACTGAAAATATGCCAAATGCCTCTTCTTGAAATCTGATGGTTACCAAATAGAGATATTTCCAAGGACACAGTAAACATATTAATAAAGGTAATCAACAAATCAGGTGTGTGGTTTTTTCCTTTGCTATGGTTGATACAATCAACAGACATGACATACAGAGCCTGCAAGTTTTTAGTGTGAGTACATCAGAGGGTATAGAGATCCATTCTATTAAAATACATCAGTGAGTCAAAGGACTTCTACTTCTGAGTGTTAAAGCCTACCTTTAGTAAAAATCTTTAGTGCTTTCCTGGATGCCAGAGAAGTGATGTGATGGGGGGTGTCTCCAAGGACTGCTTTAATCACCTGCCTTCTTCTAATGCCACCTTCCAAGAAGCAGAAAGAGCATGGTTGATGTTACCCTTTTAGTCACACTAGCTGGTTTTGATGAAGAAATTGAATAAAACCTCTACAACTGCTCATGTTTGCTTTCTACTTTCAAGCATCTGGGGAAGTTATACAGGGAAAATGGCTACAACAGGCTCCCCCTCTTCCCCTTGTGCAAACTAGAAGCTTCAGTATACAACAAAACTAACCTAATGCTCTGTTTTCTGTGTTATGACTCTAAAAAACAGAAAACAAGCAATGTTTTTCTTAGGAATATATCAAAACAGTTTAATAACTGGAGCAGCTGGTCCTGCAAAAAATCTAGGACTTGCTGCTGGTAAAAAGTACCATTCTTCAGATGAAGTTTCTTTATCTTAAAATAAAATGCTTTCCAACTAAAGACATACAAAAATTAAATAAAAGTGAAGCTAAATTTGATGTTTCCAATAGAAAACATACGTGTCTGACAAGAAGGAAAAGAAGTAAGAAACTGAGTTTAATGTAAAATAAAATAATTATTGAATTAGCTCAGCATATAAATAGCTTGTTTCTTAAAAACCCAAAAATGCACAAGTGAGACTGGCCAGTTTCTATGGGCTTAGAATAGAAGAGTGGTCCCTAGTAAAAATTAACTGGGAAGACCTGCTCTCAAATCCCCTGCAGGCACAGCAGAAGATCACCACTGCTTTTATTACTCATGAGCACTTCTAGCCATACCTTGATGGGGCTCTGAAGACCAAAAGAGTCAGGGAACCAAAGTTTTAAACCTCAGAGATAACTTAACCAATCGTGCACATAAAGAAAAGAGAAGAGAAAATCAGTGGACTTCAGATTGCACAGTCCTTGTATTGTGGAAAACAAAGCAAAACAGAAGTCAATGGGATTTTTTTTTCTTCTAATGTTTTTTTTTCCCCATATGCTTTTCAATCATTTCCAATTATGACCTGTAAAGAAGTGGTTATAACAACTGCAGGTACTTTCCCCTCTTTCAGAGGTTTGATTCACTAAAATCTGTAAAATTGTTTGACATCTTTGTTTGAAAAAACATGAAATAACAAAAAAATGAAGTGAATTGCCACCCCTTTCTTCCTAAGCAGGCAGGTTTGTTACCGTTGAAATCACTGGAAGAAAACCTGGCACATCTCTGAAGCAATTCTGCTTTTAGCCTCAGTCTGAGCTGGAAAGGGTTAAAATCACAGTGATTCTTACCTTCAGCAATGGAGAGGGGGAGAGAGGGAAGGAGAAAAGAGAGGGAAGGGAAAAAAGAAGTCAAGAAAAAATGCAGAAAAAAACCCCTTTTTTGTGGAAAGGATTGGCTTCTGATTTCAATTATTTCTGAGTTGTGAACATTTTGAGGGACAAGGAATTCCTTTGCATACACATATTGCTATTTGCAAAACCCAGGGCCACTCCAGTGGAATTTTGTTTTTGTCTCAGCAGAGTCATTCTACTCATTTGGGAGATTTTATTTAATACTCTGGTATTAATGACAGCAAGAAATTAAACAGTTGTTTCACTCATTTTTCTTCTTTTCAGTGTGTGTGTCTTTCTTCCCACCACCCCCAAGCTCCCGTATTTTTATAATTATGTTTTTATGCCGTCAGTGTTTCCAAAGGTAGTGCCAGAATTAAAATACTGGCTGTTATTACAAAGTATGGGTGGCTTTACCCTCTCTGTTCGCAGCCTCCAGGTTTTATCTGCCTTGCTTCAATCCTTGTTATAGGGGAGGAATCCAAGAAAATGAACTCATTTAAGGGAGAAGCAGCTTGACTCCTTTTATGCTGATTATGATTATTTTAGTCTGGAGAGACTACCTTCTAACAGGTAAAACCAAAAATGAAGGGAAGAGAAAAAAGCTTTGAAAGCTTACATTTTGATGCAATAAATCAATCAAGCAGGCTGACCCTGTCTCCCAGGCTCATTTTCATCTCATCTCCCAGTGCAAGGAATTTATTCCTTTTTCATGCTGCCATGGTGGAGAAGAGAATCAGATCCTCATTCTCTGCCAAGCGTGTTTAAAGCAGAAAGATATTTTTGTAGGCTGCTGTGGCATATCCCAAGCCCTGCTGTCCTTTCTGCTGCATAGAAAGAGTGTGAGGCAAATGTCACATATTGCAATAGGTGCAAGGAAGAGGAAGGGAATAATGAAGGCAGTGATGTCCTCTCATGACTGCCATAAATTTGCAGCCAGCAGGGATGCAAGGAAGAAAGGTGATGTGTGCACCATTTAGTAGGGCTGTTTCGCAGGTGGAAGGATGTAGGATTCTGGCTAATTCATTTTCATTACATATTTCTGCTGATGCCATGGACAGTTGTAGCACCTAAAATGCAGTGCTCGTAGCTGTGCAAGTCTCCTCAAATCCAGAAGCACTGACCCAACAAGCCCAGTATGGCATGAGATGGTGGATGAGGAAAGGGTCAGTGCAGCTTGGTCAATGCAGGCAGTGGCATCATTCATTCAAAAGCATCTACTTCAAGCTGGGCTGAGTTGCCTCTTAAACTCTGTTGGTTATCATTACTAGCTTCTGCTACTGAGAAAAGACTTGCTCCAAAATCAGTGTTTCCACTTGTAGGCAGCCATGTAGTTCAGTCTGATGAGCCCCATTATGCTTTCTGGGAAGGAGGCAACAAGAGGTGCTTTCAAGACAGGTTTGTCCTGACTGTGTGATAAATTACTTGTATAGACAGGGTGTTCTGAGAGCAGCTTACTGGTGCTACAGCTTTTAGAGCTGAGCTAGTCTCCCTCTGACTGCCTCTGTGTTCTGGCAGGGCAGAGAGAAAACTCATTACATGCTCTCTGAACTCCCCTGGGAGGTGTCAGGGTTCCCCTGAGTCTGAGAATGGGTTAAACTCATATTCCCATTTTTCTGGGTAAATGCTGATGGAGAATGTCCTGCATTTGTGGTATTCATGAGGAATGAGCACTGCCATTGTGAATGCCAAAGAGGCTTTGAAATAGGCAAAGGTGCTGGAGGATGGATTGGAGTCCAGATGTTTTTATTCTTCCTGTTTTCTTCTGGCTAACTGGGATATGGGATCACACTTCAGAGATGCTTTTCTCTGCACTCACCCAGGTAATATAGAGGGATCAGCCGTTCAGGGAGCACCAACTCCCAATTAACATAAGAGTGATAGGATTAGCAGCACTGTATCAAAACGGCTTTCCTGACCCTTCCCCATGGCTTCTTCCAAGGACAGTCTTGCAGGACTTTCCAGGAGCCAAGCACCCCTAGAGTATTGTCCTTGGAGCACATGACTGCAGGAGGGAAACTGAGGCTCAGTGACAGAGCAGTTTGCTCTAGGAGCAGGGAAACTCCAGAGCTGCAGCAACCAGAGACTTCCCATTCTTTTCTTTAGCCGTTACTGTGATTCTTTGTAATCATTACCATTTCCCCTGTATTTGAATGAAGAGGGTCATAAAAATCTAGCATGATCTGACTACCTGCTCTCCTGATTATTTGTGCTCGTATATGACTACTGTCAATCCATTATCGGCATGGCACTGATCTGAACTTTGAGTTTACTGCTCTGTGGAAACACAGTAGCTACCCAGTAATGCAGTTATTTCAGCAGGCACCCTTTCTTCTGTGAGATAAGAAGGCAGTTGTATCTGTTTAGTGCTATCATAAAGTTGTGTTAGTCTCTCAATAAAAAGGAGTCTCTGCTTGCTGTTAAGCAGTGAGAGAGCAGCTTAGCTTTGAAACCAGGGTTTAGACAAACCCAACTGTTCAATGAATGGGTGGCTTGCATTTTTGATGTATCCATTGATCAGCAGAACTTTACTGCAACCAGGAGGTTTCCCAATACATTAAAAATACTGACAACAAGTCAGCTGCTATCTCAGGTCATTTTGTACTCCCTCGCCTTCTGTGCAGGGCAAAAAATTTTTGTGTTGCTTCAGTCCTTGTTCCTTCAGAGCTCTTTGAAACATGGCAATGTGTTTTAAACTCACAACTATGCAGTCAGAGTCTGTCTCTGGCATTTTAACTTCAGCTGTTTATATTCCAACTAATTAGCCATAACATGCTGGACTGCGGATAATACATTAGATATGTTATGACTCTTTCCCTGTGCTGTAGTAAGTGGCAATTCTCCATCAGTGACTTAAAAGTGCAAGAGCTGCTTTTTTCCAACTTTTCTGAGGAAGCAAATATTTAAGCTAAAGACACTTGATTTTTCCTACTATGAGTTATGGTAGGTTTTGATTACATTTTCTGTCTCAAAAGCTATCAGTATATTCTAAACACATGTAAGTAAATTCTCAAGTGAGAACAAAAGTGTTTGGGAAAGTTTGTGTGCCACCCAGACCAGAGGATGTAGGCTGGAAAGAAGTTGTGTGAAGAAAAGAAAAAAAAAAAAAGGAGAAAAAGAAAAGAAAAGAAAAGTCCATATTGTACCATTTAGTCTTTTATATACAAAATGGCCTGGAATCCTGCTGAGCCCCCCTGACTTGAGTCTGGTCTCTGAGACCCCTACTAGTCCATTAAAAAGAGAAGGAATATTTGCAAAGACTGGGCGAAAACGTGCAGCTGTGCTAACGCTTAGAGATTCTCATAACTCAGGTTCTGGTTTAGCAGTATCTGTAAAATTAACAGCTTCAAGTTTGGATCATCCATAGGAGCAGGGAGTCTGCTAAACGCATGGGGTCTTAGCATAATATTAACACTTGTCTGTGGAGAGATCACACAGAGAGCTGCATATGGTTGGGTTTAAGCTGTTCCTGGGCTGCTGAGGGCATTTCTTCTGTGCTGGAGTTGGTATTAAAACCAGCATGGTTCAGGATATGGCGATGCTGTGAACTTCGAGTGCCGCGGTTTGTTGGACTGGTTTTGAGACTACAGGCAATCCTGAGGGACCTGGCCATCTGCAGCAGCCTCGGGCTTTCTTCTGGTGCTGGTCTGCTTCTTTGTAGGTCTCCAGGCAGCAGAAATCATATGGCTGAGAAAAAGGTTTCAGGATTTTATAGTTTCCAGAGAGCAACATTGCCAACTGCCTAAGAACTCGTCATTGCAGATTTCCCCTGTCTTGGTGATGGGAAATGAGAAACCTGATGACTTCCTTAGGATGAGCTCTGGGAGTAGGGAAGAGCTCAAAGGGAAAGCGAAGTCACCCTTGCAGCTTTTCATTTCTAGTTTTCTATTAGAGGGTGTTATTTGTTGCTTTGTCTCCTTGCCCATTTATCCACCTGTCTGTTTTCACATTCACATCTATCACATTGTCTGTTCACAGCGGTCGTGGTGGTCCATTTTTGATCTATTTAAATTGCAATAATGTCACAGCCACAGGCTATGTCACATTATTGTCAACTCAACGGAGTTATATATGCGGCAGGAGGAAACTGCAGTGCTCCACAACTCCAGGAGCTCAAAACCTGCTTGTTTGGAGGGAGTCACTCTGACACTCTTTGCCCTCTCTCTTTGGCCTTCCTTGAGGGCAATGAATGCTTTTTCTCGTGCACCTTCAGTGAATCCCTAATGAATAAAAAAGGGACACAAAAGAGCTAATTTACTCCTTAAAACTGGTTTTTTCCCCTATTGCCCAAGGGCCAAAGACGATGTTTCCCATCTGCCTGCTCCATGTAGTTCATGGAGATCAACCTGATATTTCTCAAAACCACACAAATTTCTGAAGACAAAAAGATGGAAAAAAAAAGCACATAAATACCCCAAACCTCTTCAGGGGTGTCTTGATGCTTCTTTTTCCCAACTAATTTCCCAGAGCAGAGCCCCTCACATTGTCAGAGGAAAGGTGTGGTAGCTGTCCTTACCCTACATGACTTAGGGCTGCTATTGAGCAGGTGCCATCAGCACAGTGCCAAAGCGACACCTCCAACATGCACACATTGCCTTGCAAATGTTTCTTGATCAGGTCGGCTGGCAGATCCATTTGCCATTCTGTGCTGGATAAACTATGGGCTTTGGCTTTCAGTCCCATGAAATATGTGAGGATTCTGTGGATGTGTTTTGTCTCTAATCCCTGTTCCCTCCCAGCCTACAAGTAGCCTTGATGTCTTTATTTAAAAACTTAATAGCATAACATTTATACCCAAACCCTTTCATCTATCCTTGTCTGTATCAGAGAAAAGTAACATTTGTTTGGGAGCACTAGCTTTTTTAATTTTTTTATTATTACTATGCATCCAGCACAAATTAGCCACTTAGTAGGCAAGTAGCAAGGGGTAAATTTCTGGAGAGAAGGTAGCACATCGGTTCAAGATCAGATAAAAAGTGGATCTGAGCTACTGCCAGTTCCTTTGTCATGTCCAATAAGAGGAACTGGAGCCAGTTTTCTTAAAGCCGGCAGAACTTCTTGGACAAAGAGAGCCACAGAGACTGAAAAGAGGTCAGTGAGTAATGAGTGTTACAGCCGGGACAAGGGAATAACAGCACTGAGTGCCTGCAGAGGAAGACAAACAGCAGTAATAATATGGGCTATGCAGCAATATTGCTTAACTGTTTCCAGCACAGACCTTCCTAAAAGGCTATTGCCCTGACGAGGGCAATGCCAGAGCCAGCCCAATCCTCTTACTTTCCCCAGCATCTCCTCAGACACAGGAGCATGTCTGCTGTCATTGCAGGGAACGCTGCACAGCTTAGGAAGAGGCTTTTTGTGCCATTATAATTAAACCCATTATTGTCATACACTGTCAATAGTTAGATAATCTAGGTCATCACATATGGACAGCCTGTAATGGTGCTCATGGTAGCTGTGGAGAGCTCTTTCCACAGCTGAATCTTACTGTATAATGTCAAAGAGCATTAAAGAGTTTATGTAACATATTTACTTACAGAAAGGTGCTATGTTCAGTTCTGCTTAGGAGTTTTTCATCTGTCTCTGTAAGCAGTGACAAGCCTGTAGCAGGAGGACCAGGTCAATGATCCCTCAGAAACATTTCAGACAGGCATTTGAGCATAAGGTCTGCCTTTATACCAGCTTTTAAAAGCCCTTATTTTTTATATTACATATACATGTGTATATATTTTACATATGTATATCCATCTGTATATATATGTATATAAAAACGACCTTTCAAAAGTGCCTACTGCCTTGCTCACACAGTCAAGGGTCTTTTAAAAGCCCTTTTCCATAGATACTTGCAGCTTGTGAAAATCACTTCTTCCGAATTAAGCACCCACAGCACCACCCTTCCCACAGCAGCAGACAGTTCTTAAACCCTCTCCTTCAAAAACCGAATCTAAATTAATTTAACATCAGGAGCAGCTCATACAAGGAAAACCTAACAGACTTGGAAACAGTATTTCCTAGTGTCATGGTTTCAGCTGAAACACAGTTAATTTTCTTCCTAATAGTGGTACAGCTGTGTGGTACTTAGTTGCTGGCTGGGGTTAAACCGCAACACCCAGGGAAGTTGGGGAAGCCTAGTAATATAAGGCTGAATGGATTAACCTCTTCTGGGACAGCTGGAAGGATTGGCTAGACAAGCTAATACAGCTTTTCCATTTCTAATATATCTGACCTGAACTTGGACTGTCAAGACCCACCAACGCAGGCAGATATGCTTTCAAGGAACACACCAGAAAATGAGGAACAGCACTATTAGTAGGCAGACAAGTCATAACCACAGGATCCCTGGACATTCAGTTGTGGCTTTTTGTCTTCTTCCCTCTCCAACTTCTGTGCTAAGACACTTCCATCTCCAAAAGTAGCAAGGGATCAGGCCTCCTATTTCTGAACTGACGTCATCTTGTTTGGGAACTTGGGAAACAGTTAAAGAAAGAAAAGAAGAGACTATGGAATGAACACTGAAGAAAAAAATTACTGGAAGATCATGATCATATGTCTTGTTATAGTGCAGGTTTTAAGTAAATGACAAATAATCTCACTCCAGGCAGGAAAAATAAACTTTGAGTTGAAAGCATGGATGTTAAGTTCAGACATGACTTAGTTTTTCCTCCCACTTGTCATGGTCTGTGGAGTCTAAGTAAATAAAGAATTACTTAATTTTCATGGTGATTGTTGAGGATACAAATGAATCTAAGCCTAAGAGTGTGTACACACATATATATTTATTTTCTTTTGCATTTCAATTTCTGTAACCTAGATTCTTTGGGGAATCTCTGTTGCAATAGTTTCATAATTCTTCCCTTCTGAAAGGGCTTTGAGAATAAACAAATGACACAAATTGTGTCAGGTTAGCTTCAGGGATGAGATGGGATCCTTCCAGGAAAAAAAAATGGCCATAGGGTGACCACATCAACCAATCACACTGACATTCCCCAGTTCTGCATCTTGTGCAGAGATCCAGTGTCAGAGATTTGGCATAATATCCCTTCAACACAAGTCAGTCAATGATTTCAGGAATAACAAAGAGTGAGAAAGCTATTCTTAGGGGTAAGCAATGTTTCTGTATACTGGAAGCTGGTTTATCCTGTGCAACCTCTAACTCTGGTCACAGCCTCTCTTCTCTACCTCATTTTATATATTTCAAAAGAGCAAGTCAATGTGATTCTATGATTCTATAATATTTACTCCCCTTGGACATGAACACAAACCAGGTCAGCACTGGATTGATTTTACTGTAAGGAACAAACTCCAGGCTGAAAGATAAGGATTGTCCCTGGGAAGTGTTTGGGGGAAAGTAACAAGGTGTTACTCTAAAAGTTTTTTAACTACATTTTAGATTAAGGGGGTGGTATCTGTCACACTGGGAAAGACTATTTTATGCATCACTCAAAATCTATGAAAGTCCAGTTGAGCTGCTGAGCTCAAAAGTCAACCTGCACCTTCTCTGTATGTAGCTTAAACAGACCATATCCATTTTGTCTAACAGGACCTGGTCCCTCATGGACAATTTTTCTAACTTTTTCACTCTGCTAGGATTTTGTGAGAGACTTTTCTTGTGCTTATTTATGAGTGCAATGAATAATACCTCCTTACACTACCAACATTTACATTAATTTCTCTGTCTCTTCCTGAGTGCAGAAGTGCAAGACTTGGTGTGGCTTTTGCCAACATGATGATACACAAAACACACCAGGTATGTAGAGAAGGTCATTCCGCTCTTATTGGAGGCTATAGGGGCTGTAGGAACCCTATGAGCATAAATCTTTAGGGTTACTGCACTGAGAGCTGATTTCTTCCACAGCCTTCCAGATAAGCCCTTCACTGAGGCCTCCTCCTTTTGACATATCACCTGAAGACATTGATCCCAATGTCCTAGCAATGCCATAACACACCAAATGTTCTAACACTCTCAGGCATCAGCAATCTGAGGAATTAGTAATTTATATTTTTTTATAATTACAAATATGTAGAAGACAGTTTTCATTGGGCTCAACTTGTTCTTTCATTCATTTCCAGGATGTAATGTTTCTTCTCATCCCCATCTCCATTTTCTTAAAGTCATCTTACATGCTAAAGACATCATCACTTATTTTGAGAAGTTTCTACTTTAAAGAAAATTGTAGCGGAATAGAGTTACATCATGTGAAGGCTGCAGTAGCTGGCAGTATTCTCTTGTGTGGCTTCTGTCTTTGCATGATCTAGCTTCATGCTGGTCAGAATAGGGTGCTCAGGTTAACACCCAGACTTCCCTTGCAATTTGACCATTTTTTTTAACACAACAGTCTTCAGTCAAACAAGTAAATTATCTTGTGGCTCTTCCTTTGTATCTTGACACAGCTTTTTTGTTTTCGACTGTTATTTGTCATTCTTGTGAGTTTGTTGGGTCCCTCTTCCAGGGAAAAGTAGGGGTTTGCCATGTTCTGCCTAAAACATTCAGTGGATCTACTGGGAGATATTTAACAGTTAGGAAATTCAGGTCCCTAAGGAGTAATTAGTATTTCCCAGCCCAGGAGGTGCTCTCCTTCAGTGCTCACCTATTCACCCTTCCACTCAAACCCAGGTTCTTTTTTTTTTCTCCCTGTTTAATTTAGTACATAGTAAAGTGAATTCCCACAATTACCAGCAAAAATGTCACAAAGGAGTAAGGGCTGCAACTTGAATTGTTAGAGATTCAGTAGATCCTGTGTATTCTCCAGAGTCCATGCTCTAGGTTCCTGCAATGACTCACGCTAAGACTAGCGCACCATTTCCATTCGAGGTCTCATTCAGCATTAGAGATTAATGACTGCTTCCTTTGGGATGATGGAGGCTCATGACAAGTGGATAGGTGTGTAATTACAGTCCATGGAGGGGAGTCAATGGGATCTCCATCGTGAGGTACGCATTTCCAAACCTTAAGTCTCAAGCTCTGTCCATACCCAGCTAACATTTAAACACTTTCAGTTAGTTGATACTAACCTACCTAAATGTAGGAGCAAAAGCACAAATCCTTTCTGCTTGGACTAGATAAGTTGCTTCATTGGGCAGGAGAGAGCGCAGTCACCAGCTTTATCCCTGCCCATCACAGCCTAAGCTACCTTCTCCAAGCCAAAACGTTAAGATTGGAGTCCATCCCAAACTGCTGGTGTAGCTGTGTTGTGTGTATGGCACAGCTGTTGCATACCTCACACCCACACTTTGCTGGTATCCCAAAGTGTTTTGAGCATTTTAAACTTTGAAATGAAGGAGGCAATTGAAGTGAGAATTCTTGTTGTTGTAATGAAAATTTAAGGTATATTATATGGCATTTCCTTTTCAAGTCTTGTTGTTTCAGATCCCTCTGTATCTTCCCTTATAGTCCATAAAGCAGATTTGTTTGTGGCATATATATTATGCTTACAGAGAGCACTGAGGCTTAAGCAGCTTTCCTCGACAGCCTTTGATTCACTGAAATTTGCCCTGGGACACATTTCAGTAGTAGCTGATCTACTCCATACCTCTCCTGGTGCTGTATATTTCCCGTATCATATTCCTCAATATTCTTTATGGCAGATGTGCAAAGAGGGCAGTAATAAAAGCTTGTTTGTACGATTATGAGTTCATTGCCTCTACTCCAAAACAGTGAAAAACTAACATTCAATAATTCTCCTTTGCAAGCTGTCGTTATTTTGATAACACTTCAAGCGGGCAGCAGAAATGCAGAGCAGCCTCCAGGCAGGGAAAATTAGCAAGGACAGTGTCTTGCCTGCAGTGAGCAGCCTTATGAAAACAAGAGTGGGTTTGAAGCTGGAGGCCTTGGAAATCAATAGAGGATTGTTTGCATATGGGGCCAGAAAGTGCTACTGCAGTCGAGGGTCAATTGGTCTTACAGTTACAAAATGCATTTTTCAGAGGCCTGTTACATGCTTGTTTCTATTTGCAGACAGTGAATAATGTACCACACAAGCGGTCTGCGAGCTTTTGTTTTTCCTTAAAGGAAAATATATGTGATGAGAGAGGAGGGAATTAGCAAAAACCTAGCACTGCATTTGAAGACCCATGTTTTATATTTCTAAGCTGTACTTGCTGAAGTCCTGCTTAGCCTTAATAAATAAGTTTCTCCAGCCAAATCTTTGATGTCACGCCTGAAGATTTAGCTTCAAAACTCTCCCTCCATTTAGTGGAAACCTTTCAGGTAAATGTACATGCATCAAGCTGATGAAGTAAATGTTTAGTCTAGTTTATTTTATTCATTTAAGGCCCATTCCAAAGCACACTGTAGTCAACAGAAATACAGTCAGGAGTTTAGTGGACACTGGACCATGCCATCATGAAAAATGTCTTTATTAAACACATTCCAGAAGTCAGATGGAACAGTATTTAGACAAGTTTCCTTACTTACCCTAAATTCCTCCCTGTGAACACAAGCATGGATTTATGCCTCATGTTTTGGGTTGGGTGTGTTGTTTTGTTTGTTGTTTTTTTTTTCTGTCAATATTATTTTTACAAATCAAAACTGAAAAAGTAGATGTTCTGATGTTGAAAACCATGCAATAACCAAGACTGCTGTGTGCTAGATTATCACAGTATGCTGGTAAAGATGTACAATACAGGTAATGGAGAGGTGCAGGCTCTAGATAGCTGGTACAGGGCGAGTAAATATCTTCCCCTTTCCTCATTTGTGCTATACTCTCTGTAGTCTATTTGAGGATCTTTATGTAGTCTACTTGAGGAGAAGGTGATTAAAATAATTATTCATGACTGTTCCTTGCACTATGTAGAAAGAACATCATGAATGCTGAAGGTCTGCAGTGTTGTCTTTCTCTGTGGTTCAAATCAGTTTTTTATTCCCTAGTCCCTGTGCTAACATCTCATGTCAATGTACCCTGCTATGATGGCAATGCTCCCCTAGGACCGATTGAATGGACCTGCAATTACTCTTTGTGTCTTCGAATTCACTCATTAGAGAAAGAAAGATTATTTGGGGAATTAAATATTCTGTCTTTATCTCAGTGATAGTACTGGTATAATTTAGAAGTCCGCCTTTAGATGTAGTGTATGACTTGCCACTTAAACTTGAGAGAAATCATGATACAAAATCAATAGGATAGCTTAGTTAACTCACTGGAAAGAAGAATCATGTTTCTCAGCTCCAGGGGTTCTGCATAACCACATCTGTTAATATATGTAAAAATTTTTTTCATTGCTCAAGCAAATGGCACTGTAAGACACATGTAAAGCTATTGTTAAACTCTAGGATTCAGATTAAACAGGAGCTAGATCTGAACTGCCACTGGATGCTGCTTCCCAAAGCCAAACCCTGAGCAATGACATTTTGCAAAGCAGAACCTCCATCGCTCACCTTGCTACCTGTTCCCTGAGGACATGGGGCCCATCAGCAGAAAGAACTCCCAAGGTGGGCTTGGAGATGTTCTGAGCTGCTTTCAGTCCAGTGCCCCTCTTGTGTCTTTTTAATGCAGCATGGCTACTTCATAGCCCCTGCAAGATTTCCCACTGAAGATAAATAAGTCAAACAGTCAGGGAGAGACCTGTAAAAGTTCAGGGCTCCATCAGTCCTTCAATGGCACAAATAAGACAGATACAGAGGGTCTCTGCTGCTGCACTATGCCTGCACTGCCCTCCTTGCTGCTCTGCCTGCATTGTCTCTTTGGACTTTATTAAAGTGAAGAAATTCCTTCATCTAAACCTTGCAGTTGTACTTTCCACGTCTGTTCCTCCTTTGTGCCGAAGCTGCTTCCCCTGCAAGTAATGGACTTTAGTAAGTCTTTGAATAGGGCGGTTGGATTTAATGGCATGCGAATAAAACACATATAGAAGGACTGACGAAGGCTAGAGATGTACACAAGTAATAAATAAGGCTATTATAAGCAACAAATAAGGCTTTTATTGTCTTGTTTTCTGACCCAAAGTAGTGCAAACAGCCTTAACATACTTCCATCCAATAAGCATCATTTCTTCTTTAAAACAAGCATTTTCTTATTCATCTTCATATTACTTACTATTTTTGCCATCCTTACAGCTCCCATTATATACAGGGGAAACAAAGGCAGGAGAGTGTAGATCAGCACTTGCCAAAGTGGCTATACAATATCAGTCACCAAAACACGTTTTATCATCTGGATTGCCAAGATCTCTGCTATCATCTGCTTCTGAGGATTTCATCAGACACCACAATTGACATCTCCCAAAATCAAGCTGCTTATTTTTTTGCCTAATATCAGGAATAGGTGATCTACGACTTCACGCTCTTTGATTTCTCAAGATGCTTTAGGAGCAACAGTGTCTGTATCACAAGTCCTAGTACTGTGTTTAGTCTCTTTGAGAACCATTCAAAGCTGGAAGAAAGCAGTAACATTGATAATTTGCTTTCATTAGCGTAACCAATAATTGAATAGGAACATGTGCTAAAGCAAAAACAAGGACTGGAATCTCAAAACCTGTCATCCCTCCACCTTTCCAGCCCTTGTGCTCCCAGGGTGTGCCCTTAATCCCAACACCAGTCCACCACAGCCTTGGAAACTTGTCCTTTCTCTCCTGCCCTTCTCATAGTGCAGCCTTATTGAGATGCTGGGCATTGGCGTTGGTGCCCCCTTCATCTGCCACACTGCCTATATTACACACAGCCAAGCCATGGAATTCTTCTCTGCACATCAGTTCTCCATCACCTCAAGGAGAGCTACACATTGCTGAAGAAAAAGGAAATCCAAGGTGCAGGGAAAGCCTTGGAAGACTATTCAATCACCTCCTGGTTTTACAACACCTGTCTACCCTCCTTTTCCCCAAAAATGTGTCAAAAAAACCCCAAGTGATTATGCTTCCCAGTTTTAAGCTGATTACTCTTTGCTAAGTCAGTTGTGGGAAAACTGGTTATCAACATACCATTTCTGATAGCTTCCCCTTGGGAGCAGCAGGCCTGGAGACTTCTCTGCCAGCACTTCATTTTCACAGAATTGAACTCTGCAGGGTGCTGAGTTTTCTTTAAAAGTGCTGAAGAAAAACAATATCGAGGGTGCTAAGGACCTGTCTGGAAGCATTCAGCTCCTGACAAGATCAAGCTACAAGTCGTGCATCTCCTTCCTTAATAAAGATTTCTTATTTTCAGAAAAAAAAAAAAAAAGAACAACTCCATACCCAAAGTATGTTATCTTTGAAAAACCAATCTTCCTTTGCAAGACAGACTGTAATTGAATCCCAGCTGAATGCAGCTGCAATGGCGGTGAGATGCCAGCGTCATGAACAGCATCTGGAAAACCACAGAGAACCGCAGAGTGGAGATGCATAAGATAAGAAGCTCTAAAATATAAGCGTGTGCATGTGTGTGTGTGTGTGTGTGTGTAGTGGGTATAAACAAATAGAGAAAGCTAAACAGAGGATCCGAGGCTGGAATAGCAACAGCAGAGAAAATGGAAGCTGAACCCTCAGCATCTCAAACCCTCTGGCTCAACAAGCATCCTTCAGCACCCTGCGAAGATGGCTTTCCTGCATCTTTGTTCTTCATCATAACCCTGCTTCTGAGTGAGAGCCCGAGATTGTTTACTTCTTCTCCCCATCTCTCCAAGGGATATGATTCACACATTTTCAGATTTATTTGAGCAAAATGCAATAAATATGCTGCTTCAATTTTAACTGCTGGAACGTAGCCAGGGTTTTTAATGAATCTGGCCTGTGTGATTGAAGTGGTCCAGGATCTCAAAAGCTCTGGGCACTGCTACATTATACACACACACATAGACACACACATATCCTCCCATTCCCCTGGGGCTCTCTGAGTCACATGCGACTGCAGGTTTTTCAGATTCAGCTCTGGTTAAAATTAGCAAAAGCCTTTATTATTCACAAGGAGGAAGGATTCCTATCACAGCTGCTGAGAACTGCCATATTTTTCTTGGATTTGCTGCATCGACCTATTATAATTTGGCTTTATCTGTTATTCTTTGTTTCCCTAAAAAATAGTAGCAAGGCTTGGTACTGTCAACACTGAATTTTAATTAACAGCTCATGAAGATCACTGCATCAGTCTGTAGCTGGACCATCGTGAATTGTTTTTCTGTGTAACTGGCATCTCTAAGGTTTCAATCTTTTGTAATAGTGGTTTTTGTAACAAGGTGCCATCAGATCTCTGCTGAGCAAGGCATTAGTTTTGCAAGCTGGAATGAAAGATGAATTTCAAGCAGCCATGAACACCTTGATTTAGTTACCAGAGCAGGTGGCAAAAGGCTTTTGCACCAAAATCTGAAGTCAGATAACTCAAGTGTGGTTATATGAAGTCAAAAGCCAGATTCATTCAATTAACAAGTAGTGTGCATTTGAAAGGAAAACAAAAACAGGAAAATGAGTTATGATATAGTAAATATGGCTGATGCCAATTCAGCAGGAAGGCTTTGGCCAGATCCCAGGAGACAGCAGACCAAAATTGCCATGACCTGTGGGAACAGGCCTGCTCTAGTAGAAATACTGTGCCACTGCTGGAGCTCCATAGTTCCTAATGGGTCCAAACCAAAGTGGAGGCGTATTGCCAGGGCCACATGGAAAAATCAGAGGATGTCAATTCTCCAGTGCCTCCATCTGTGGATAATTTGTTGAGCACTAAAATTCACAAGGAAAATTTTGTTTTAGAAAGATGATAAAGAGAACAAACAAAAGACAGGAAATTAAAATTTATGTAAACATAGGGTTCCCAGAGCAACTATAAATGAGCCACATTGCATATATAGATGAAGGCATAAAAGTTAATATCATGTGCAGCAATACCATACACCACGTAGGTACTCTTGGGACCATGTTACATTTGCTATGGGACCCATCATTTTAAATGGTTTGACTTTTATGCTTTTAAAGCCTCAAACATAACATTGCACTAATGCCAGGTGGGAATAGGGCATTTGCTGTTTATTTGTTTGTTTGCCTAAAAAGGGAAAAGACCATTTGAACAGAATGAGACACAAGTCATAATTCTTCTCCCATCGCATATCAGAGACAAAAGTTGCAACTTTCAGCCTTAAGATTTCTGAAGAGTTTGGTGGGGAGGTATTTCTCTACGTTGATCTAGTACTCACAGGGTGAGATGGCAGGAATGAAGAACAGCTCTCCTGTTGAGATAGGGCAGCGTCTGTTCAAGCGATGAGTTGTAGCACAATGCAATGTGCAGGACTTTTCTCTAAGTAAATGTGGGAGGGCAGAAGGGATTGACTTAGCCATGTAAGTTTAGATCTGAAATACCTAAACCCTTGGAAACATGCCTTCAGCTTGCTCTTCTATTTTTTGCAAGTGGTTATCCTGAGTTTGATTCTCTGCTCCCTCATGCAGTTGTTGATATCAGTAACATGGGTGTAAAATGTCACCAGATCAGAAGGCAGCCAGCTTTCACCTTGCATTTGTATTCATGACTATACAAGGAAGAGTGCAGCAGCAGGTCAGGCCCACTGAGATCCACAGAGATTACTTTGTCGATGTGGGATGTTTATGTTCTGATGGGATGTTTTATAATTGACTCTTAAAACTGTGCCTCAGCCTATTTGTTCTGGTTTCATGGCAGAGCATATTGGAATAGGGGAACAGTTGTGGCTTTTCAGAGCCAGGGTTTTTCTGCTTTATTTATTTTAGGCAAGACATTGCATCCCCCCTCTTAAGCTTTTCACTAAAAATCTCTCAAGATTTCCAAATCTAAAGTGTTTGGTTTAGGATCAGACCTGGCAAGTGTCCCCTGGGTTGTCAAGCCTGCTCATCCACTGGTGCAGGCAGCCACTTCAGTGCTGGTGCTTTCCCAAGCCACATAGCAGGGACTGCCCGGAAGCAAGTGCTCCCTCTTGCTGTCTATCAGTCCTAGCTTCTTGCCCTAGCTTCTGATTTGTAAGACCATAGCACACACATGCATCCATCACAAAACCTCCTATGGGCACCCTATCCATGTCCCCTACTGTGGTGGGTGGACCTTCACCAGCTGCCAGACACCCACCCAGTCACTCCTACTCTTCCACAGGAGGAGAAGATAAGGTGAAAAAATGTGTGGGTTAAAGTAAAGACAGCAACTGGGAAACATAACAGGCAAAACTTGCAATAGACATTGCGAGTCTCTGAAGGTGTTGTGATTAATGTGTGTCATTTCCAGGGAAAATGAGAGCTGTGGGAAGAAACAGGTACTGCCCATGATCAAGGTGTACTGGTGCAATGAAACATGGCTTACACCCCTTGGTCATCAGTACCACCTGCTGACACCTTCATCTGTTGTGGGCCTCTGTCCAGCTCCTTCCTGACAATGAGAGGCCAGGCTATGTGGTGCCACCTGAGGAGTGGAACCATCTGCTCGTCCAGCCGCTGTGCTCCTGAGGATATGCACTGCTTGCACCCATCCTGCCAATAACCCTGAGATGGTGGCTGTAATAGCAAATTGGGTTGGGGAATGAGAGGGTGAATCTGCATCTCCCACAGACCTGCTATGAGATGGTGGGGAGATGCTTTGCCTGTGATTCATGTGGCCATACTTCTGAAAGTTGGATGTCTGGTTCTGAGTTAGTCAATGTGAGTAACTCCAGAGGCAGTTAATCATACCCAAACACAGGCATCTAGCCCAGGTGGAGTGAGGTGACCTCTGGAGATGTCTTCGGTCTGTTGATAAGCTAAAATCCTAAAATAGCTTAGTCCTCACTGAGCAACTTGAAAACATTTTGAGTGCTTCTGTTTCTCATTCTGCTTCTTGTTCTTCCTCTTTTACTTCCTTTCTCTGTTTAGTGATCTGCTCCATTTCTCACGTTTTATGCCTACTATGACTCTTACAGTGAGACCTCAGCCTTCATTGAAGCCAATGCTTCATCTAACTAAAAAAAAAAGAAACCAAAAAAACCCCAGGGAGCTATATACTCTTTGTGCAAAAAAATTATTTTTTTTTCCAATTCGTGTTCAGTTGAAGCAACTCATTTCTCTTGAAACGCAATTGAAATGTCATTAGTATTTTCATTAGCATGATGACTGATGATACAAGGCAGGCAAGTAGATTTGGGGACTAGGCTGATAAATTTTCATGACCTTTTTGTAAGACTGCACTAAACACTTCAGAAGTCACATGCCAAGTGGTTCCAGACAATTTAAAAAACCAGAAGACTTTTTTTGTTTTTCCCCTTTAACTCCTGGAATGAGAAACAGCCGCACAGTTATACAGAAATAGCGCAGCAAGTCCTGGAAATGCACAGCAGTTGCTAAACATTCTTTTTCTTCATTGAAACAGTTAATCTTCATCAATGAAGATGTTTTACTGATTTGTCTTTGGCATTTGGGGGGGTCCCATGTGTGAGGATTCATATCTGTAGGTGAAATTACTCTTATGTTTGTGGGGAGGAGAGAAAATCCTGTGGAGAAACACAGCTAAGACCTAACTATAACTTAGGCTGCTTTTAGAAGATTTATTGAGAGGTTATGCTGGATTTAAGTGATACACTAATGTAAGCCATCATGATGGTTTTGCTTCCAGATCCTTTTCCTAGCACTAAATGAACAATAAAGAATGGATAAATGAGCGAAGAGGAAATGCTAAGCTTAGTTAGTTGTCTAATCATTCCGAGACATTTTGCCCTCTTTGCTTTTAGTTAGCTTCAAACACAGATGAAGCAAATTATGCACTTTGGGTGGCTTGTTCTTGTATCTGCTGGATAGGTTACATATATTTTGTTGATTCTTTTGTATATCATAGCAATTGCAGAGCTGTGTCCCTTAAGTTCTTGTGTATTCTTCTCACTTGCAATTTGGAATTGCTAGGTTGTTGGATTTTTTTAAATTCTGGGTTTTTTTAATGCTCTGTTTTCTGGAAGAAAAGAAAATGTATTCACTTCTTTATATTGTCAACCAAAAGACTGTTGTCATGGGAAGGGAAAAAAAAAAAAAAAGATCTTTCTTCTTAGGTAACAAATCCATCCTAAAGGATCAAGGGACATTTCCAGTGTTTCAAATTTACTGTACATACACTCTGATGTCTTGCATTGCAGCCATTTTACTTCCCATTCAGGGAAAAGCTGACAGGACATGTTTGTGCTGCTTCTTCATGGGTGACAAGGGGATATTTACAAGGATATTTCCCTACCCATAAGAGACTTTGGGACAAGCGAAAATGAAGGC
Organism: Psittacus erithacus; assembly: GCA_009867235.2. Lineage (NCBI taxonomy): Eukaryota > Metazoa > Chordata > Aves > Psittaciformes > Psittacidae > Psittacus > Psittacus erithacus. The sequence continues at coordinate 102,537 of WYDI02030374.1, forward strand.
TCAGGGCTTGATTCATTTGCCCACATGTAGTTGTCAATTGTCACTTGACATGCCTAGGATATCCTGCCTGGCCTCCAGCTGCTCTTGCAGAAGGGCAGAGGTCTTGCCTGAAGCCTTTTATTATATCTGCCAGCCTCCCTCAGATGTTTCGAATAACTCGGGCCATCTCAACTACAACCAGGTGCCTGTATAGAGCTTAGACTCCTGGCCCAGGGATGTACCACCCACACTTGAGCCTCTCCATTTGAGTGGGAAGAATTTAAACTTGAGAGGTGGTTTGGCCACAGAGCTTCAGGGGGAGGATGGACCCTCTCATCCGAATATGGGTGTCTACAACATAAGATTGCTATGTGAGTTAGGTTTCTCAACTTTCACTGTAGTCAGCAAAAGTTTAGCCAATGCTGCCTGGAAAGTAATTAATCTTGGATTAAAGTAAACCCCACTTTTTCAGATGAAACGCCCACTCCACTCACGACACTATCAATTTGATCTCTTCTGCCTGTCATAGCAGCTCAAACACATAGTTCTCATGTAGATGCTCATGTTACATTCACCTAAAGTTAGATGAGATGAACCCCACATTCCCTCAGTTATTCAAAGAAAACACCATCAGGAAGGTTAAGTACAAATCCATAGATTTATTTTCACAAACAAAGTTCAAACTACTGAATTTGATTGAGCTGTTTTCCTGGGGAGTTGTCCCACTAAGAGAAAACAAGGCCTGAGTGCCTTTTCATGCCCAAACTGCTAAATAAAATCCCTTTAGACTTCTTCCTCCCAGAATGCTAGTTTTTCTGCAAAAATTCCTAAGCCATCTTTTGCAAAAAATTGTCTGAAACTGGGACTTGAGTAAATCTGTTCTGAAATAAATATGGAGTGCTGAGCAAATAATCTACATTATCAACTTAATTTTAAGCATAAAGGTTGGAAAGCCTGTGCTTGACAGTTTATTGAAGTTTATTGTTTTTCCTGAAGTTTTATGGCCTGACTAAAATCTGTCAGGGTCAGAATTTAATCAAATAATACCACTGTTAAATCTTTCATCTTGGATAATAAAATTCTGCCACCCCAGGAAAGCAGTCATAATTAAAGAAAATCATTGCTTGTATAGTCTTTACTCCACCATGACAATATCTCAGAGTGAATATTTAAAGGGAACATATTCCCACCCTGATATATCTTTCTGTATTTTGTCTGCCTGGTGTTATAAAATATGGGGATAACAGTTAATTGGTTGAAGAACCTAAAATATCCTCATTTGGCTCCAGTAAATGTGAAAACTGAAGACAAGTTTGCACCAAAGCTGTGCAGAAAAAACACTCTGGAAACTGAGAGTGGCTCAAGCATAGACATGCAGCACTCAGCTTGATAGCATAACTCCAAATGTCAGCGGTTAAGAGCATTTAGGGTTTTCCCAGTATACTCTTTATTCTGGCTCTTGTCAGTCTGCTTTTCACACATGCCTGTAATAAGTGATTTCCCTCCTCCAGCTTCCTCCCAATCTATTCTTTGTTTGCTATTTCCATCTATTTCCCTGTTTCATTCCGCTTTGCACTCTTCACCTCTTTAACCTCTTCTTCATCAGTCAGTTCCCTTCTTGTGTCTATAGTCCATGGAGGCATTCTCTGACCTTATTATATGTGGTCCCTCTGCCATCCTTCTTATGCTGCTATAGGAAGCAGTCTCCGGCAAGAATGTTAATGAAAACCACTCTCTATAAAGTATTTCCTTCAGAATTTTCCTTTGAAAAAAATAGTAAACCTGAAGATTTTACACTGAAGTTCATATCAGAACAATGGCATATCACTGAGGTTTTTAACAAGATACAAAGAAAAAGATGAGTTTCAGGAAAAAAATCTGATATCCAGATCTATCTGTTTTTTCTCCATTCACAGTAACACTGAGCTGTTAAAATACTGTGTTTGATCATTTTCAGATATTTGACTTGTTTTCAGAATGCCATTAGAATAGGGCAACAATTACAGTCCTGTATATCATAATAATAGTTAACTGTTAAACTCCTTGTTGGTGAAGTTAATTGGCAATAACACAATCTTACCTATGCATCTGTTCAAATAGATTTCAGTTTTCATTTTGCAACTGCTATGATCTTTGGAATGAAAGGTAAAAAATACCCCAAACCTATAGATCTGAAACACAGAAAAAAAGAGAGAAGAACAATATGTGGACCCCCAGTGTGCATTATTTTTCATCTCTAGTGCTGATTAAGCAAGCACTCGTTTTAGCAATAAATCAGCATTAAAGTGGGATGGACTCGGATACTAAAACAAAGCCGGCACAAGACCTTCTAAAAATAAAACCTCCTCCATTACAGTTTACTAGATTGCAGAGTATGCAGGGACTTCTATTAAGTGCTGAGAATTTACTTCAAATGCATGTCTTACTCAGAGTATTTCTCATTGTATAAACTGAGGTATAGCTTATTATCAATAAAAAAGAAAAATGAAATGACTAGGCTACCCAGGAGAGAGAATGCTAACTTAGAAGTCAGCAGTCCTGGATGCTCTTATTAGCAGCACATCTCTCATCCCACCTGTCCCCAAGTGCCTCCCACCATGGATTAGCTGCTTTCATTTGCAGCTGCAGTGAGTAGAAAGGTGTGAGAAAATTCAGGTATTACTGGACTAAATTTGATGGTGGAGGTGCCTAACTGGTTCTCTTTTCCCTCTGTGTAACATGATGAGCAGCTGGGTTTGAGCAACATCCCTGGTATGGTTTACTTTTCTAACACAGACATCACCGCAGAACTACTTAAACTGGTGTAATGCAAATACAACATTTTAGTTAGAAAGAGAAAAATATCAGCTGAATCTGCGTCTTACAGATACTGTATTTTGCTGAACGCATACACAGGAAAAACAAAGCCTTACCATTTCTGAAGGAATGCTGCTGTTTTCTCTCAGAGGAGGTCTCTTACTCAAACTTGCTCAGCAAGTTTTTTGCTAATTTTGCTCCTAACTTCTCTTAGATTTCATCACTTTTTGTACACTGGATGTGCCTGAAAAATCACTTCATCATGACACCAGCCCAGCCCTTGTGTCTTATTGTCCTACCTCCACTAGCAACTTGACTCTTCTGCCTGTGCTTCATGTCAGCAATCTCCTACCAAAGCTGTCAGTGTTCCGTTTAATCTGTGATAAATACGAACTGCTCGCCACTCCATTTGCCTAGGGGATATCAGCTCTATCTGCCACGTTTAAAAATTATTATCCCTGTTGTTAAGATAAACAACAACTCAAAGCACCACCCTTGACTTTTCTCATTACTTACGGACTGAAATTTCCCCATCTGTCTTTTCTCAGCTGTGCTCTTGAGAAAGAAATCCTATCTTCCCTTTCCTTCTTCCCCAGTGAGCATAGCTTCATCCAGCTCATCTTTGTGTGACTACTCATTTCTAGGTAGTTCCTTGCTTCTAACTGCAGGTCTTTCTGCTTCTGCCCCTCAGCATAGCTAATGGGTTTTTGTGCCTTTAAAAAGAGCCTTTTAGCTCACTCTTCTAGCTAACCATCCTCCATTAAACATTTCTTTTTCATGTAACTGCTTTAAAAGATCTTAATTTTTCTTCTTACCCCTCTCTGAGAGAATTCAGTTCTTCATCACTGTGTATTAAATGATTCATTGACTGAGATATTTAATGGCACATTTAATTTCTCCAGCACCGTAGGTTTCTGTCTTTCTTGATTCTATCAGTCTCCAACAGCTGTAGACAGTAACTTCCTGCTCACTAGAAGTTTCAGGCTTTGGGCAGGACAAGCCTTTCACTCTGAACCCATTAGCAAGCCTCTTTAGCTTAAATCCATGTTCACAAGGCTTGGGATCATGAACCCTCTGACTCTGAATTAGTCTTTTGAACTTTGGAGTTTTTCTCTCATTAAATGTATTGATTCCTGTTACCAGTATATAACTAACATGTTCTTCTACTTTGACCCAACTTCTTCTGGAATCCTCATCCACTTCCTGCCTTGACAAAATTTGGTGGTTTCTTCCATGACATTTTCAAAGTCCTGTCACACTCTGTTTGAAGGTCTGAGGCTTGGAAAGGGCATGCAGTGGGGGCTGGAGGAGATTGGGCAGGAGCAAACTTACAGCTCCCGTGGGTTACGGACTTGTATTACCCTGGAATATGAATTGTTTCCACCAGGTCCATTAAATTATCATCTTTGAGTATATGAAGGACTGAGCTTCCAGACACACATGACTTCCTCTGTCATGACTGAGGCTGCACATCAGTCTCCTGAATTAGACACCCTCTGGAGAGTGAGGGAAAGAAATGAGATGGAAGATCCATGATTCTTCCTGTACCACTGCAGGAAAAAGCAGTCCCAAAGCAGACCCAAAAGGCAAAGCTCAAGACTCCATCTCCCAGGAAGTCTAATTCATTGCAAATATGAGCTTGAAATAGGAAAGAAATTGGCCTTTTGAAATTTCAAATTACAGCTGATCATCCTCTTAGCCAGAGGGGCAATGGTGGCTTATCTTGATAGTAAGCAAAATAACGCTTCCTTACCCTTTCCTCCTTGGGTTTAGTTCTTTAGTTCTTTCATTGGTATCATTGTCAGCTGCAGGTTCCCGCATCCTGCAGCTCCACAGAGCCCTAGGACCCACCTCCCACAAGTGGAAAATGATCTGAAGCCTCAACAGACAACCCCAAAGCTGCACATAGCAACAGCAGCTGCTCTGCTTGTTGAAATAATGCCTTGTGAGGCTTCAGGTATGCAGCAGTTGCCACTGTGTTGCCACTGTGCTCCCCATCAGGAAACACAATTATCTTCACAAAGAAGTGAAGAGTAAGACTTGCACTGCATATCTTCAACTTGGGTCAGAGATTCACCCAAGTAGAAAGGAATGGCAAGATGCATTTAACCTCATTAGTTTCAGTGGAGCTGACTTTGTGCAATCCATCAGGGTACAGATACATTAGGGGAACTAAACTATTTCCATATCTCATTTACATAATGGATGGGATGTGAAATGAGTCCTATGGAAGAGATGCGCCCTGGAGGCACTAAAGTTTATCACAATATGTAAGAGTTCTTTCAGATCATTGCATTAAATTTCCACTAACAAGATAACAAATTAATTGTCTGTATTACTGTACTAACCCAAAATGGGTAAAGTGTATGATTTCAGCAGAGGAAGGCAGCTGTTTAAGACAGCTCGATGGTTATAGGAGGAGGCAGAAGAGATTAGTATGTCTCCCAGCATTTGCATGCCATGATGCCAGCCCTCCTTCTGCCCCTTTAAGAAATCTGGTTCTTCTCTAATCTGATGTAGGACTTGAGCTTTATTAGTGAAGTGAGGGAGAATGAGTTAATCAACTGTATCAGACAAGCCTCAGGACATCTGGAAATTGATCATTCTGCAGAAATAAGCTCTCTGTGTTTATTAGCTGGGAGTTCATCACTATCGCTTCTCTTTATCCAGTTCCTAAGAGATTTCAAAGCTATCATCATAGCATTAGCTCTTCTGACTGTGTTACTGCAGATAAAGATCAGAAGATCTATCTAATGATGGCTTTCTCAGTCTCCCTCTTCTTTTTCTAAAGATATCCTGATTAAAAAAAAAAAAAAAAGTAAGAAAACAGCTGGAATGAAATAAAGCAGACTCCGTGTCTTAACTTTTTGCCTGTTGGCAATAAGAATATTTTTAAATTACAGGATCTTGGTTTCATTCAGGGGGACACATTCTGCAGAGCAGAAAATCCCTCACAGAAGAGGTGTAATTTGAAGTTTCTAATGTGGTGGTGGAAAAGGGTGTACGATAAAAGGACCTAAAGTCATAAAGCAGTGCTGTACATTGAAAGTACAGTTATTTTTAAATTACAATACATGTCAAATAGAAGCCAGAAAAATGAATTCCATAAGTTAGAAGGGTAATAATATTACCTTAAGAAGAATAATTACTTTACTTAACTACATTTATCACATAGTAATTCAGTTCTCCCTTCTGGAATATGATGCAATGCCAAGCTTTTGACTTATTTATTTAAAATCAGCCTTAAGAGAAGATTCACTCAGATACAAGGCTTCTTCTGGTTCTTTATTCAAAATGGAGGAGTTACCAAATGCAAACAGCATGAGTAACTGAATGTTCAGATGTGCATCTCTGTACAGCTTCTTGTGTAGCTACACTGTGCAAAGACACTGGGAGAAAAACTGTAAGAGTTTTCTGATAACAATGGTCAGATGTATAAACAGTTTAAGTACAGCTGTGGATCTCCAGAAATACGTGGGGAGTATGAAATCCAGTGCAATGAGTTCTCTAAAGAGAAATCTTCTGCTGGCAGAAGCTTCACTGAGGTCAATTTTTTATCAACTGATTTTCTCTGTTTTCCAATGCAAATTAACATTTATTACCTCTTTTGAACTGGCAGAGCTCCAGCCTGAGTGCACATTGTTCTAGATTCTGTACACAAATTAAAGAAGAAAAGGTGGATGTTGTCCATGAACCTTTCCATACTGAGTACAAAATGAGACAAAATAGATTAATTTGATAATCAGTGTGAGCATGATTTAGCAGTAAAGCAAGACTATCTAACCATAGAGCCTAGCACAATGGAGCTAGACCACATTATCTTGCAACCTAAGTACTTAATAACAACAGTAATGAGTAGGCCTTTACAACTAGTGTATTAATTATCAGTCAGGGCTCATAAATTGCTTAGCCAGTGAATGAAGAATTCCATAGATCTTAAAGAAAAAGACCCATTTCACATTAATACTGTGTTTCCTTATACACAGGTTTTCTGCCAATCTGCCCTGAACTAGAAGCATGTTTCTCCTGATTCAGCCTTCTAATTTATTTATTTGATTTACTATTTACTCTATGATCATTAGGATTATTCATTTATAATCATGCCATTATTGGTTTAGGTTCTTGGTAATCTCCTTCATGTCTGCCCTGGTTTTTAAAGCTGTCCTTTCCCTTTGCCCTTTCTCATTAAGCAAATAATGATTGATTTCCTCCTTACTTTGCTGTCCATTGCTCACTTTCATGTGCATGCAGTGTTGTCTGTGCTATTAGTACGATTCTGTAAAGTTAAGGTATATAAGGTCTTTCATGGGATGAAGCAAGCTTTAATTTGAAGGAAATCCACAAAGACAGGCAATACAAAACCAGACAGGCAATAAATAAAGTGTGAATCAGGCCACCTCTATATACGATCTTGTTCTCTCTCTGGAGCAGCAACCTAGGATGAAATACACTGGAATCACATACGTGTCTGTCTGAATTTTAAACTCTGCCCTCCTGCCCCATGAGAGTGTTGCAGATGATTTATTTTCACCTGATTCAAAGATTGAACTGGTGGGTTCTTTTCTGTAAGGCCTTCTGAACAGAGAACCCCAAATGAAAAGAAAAAGTCCTATAAAGGTGATAATACCATGCTAGCAGGTCCGTCACTCAAGGGACAGACCTTTCACTACTGCAGCGTGAATCACAGCCTTGTGAGCTGCACTTCTGTGGGTTTCCTATGGTACTTCTGAGTCTTTGTTTGCATTTCGATATCTGTGAAATAAAGCTGATGGCTCTTCCTTATTGTCCACTCCAGATCCACAAATTACTCCTGCTCCTCAATTTAGATGAGCATTTCAGTGAAGTGAGTGATATAGGCTGAAGAAACCAAGTGCCTCAAACAAAAAACGGATGACTGAACCCATGATTCACCAGAGATGAGCTGCAATTGGGCCATGTAGACTTTGAAGTAATTCATTACATTTGTATCTCTTCTGTAGAGGGAGGATTTTCCTCAGTGATTTGTATGACCTTGCTAAACCCAGATAGGTGGTAATTGAGCAGCAACTACTTCTTCAGAAGAAACAGAATAAAAATATTGAAAATATTGACTCATGCCTAAGGCAGTAAGCAGCACTTTGGTCTCTGACCTTTAAGCATCCTAGGGTAGTCAATAACCTGGCTGTTAGATGCTGTGCCTGCCACTGATTTTGATTTGGGAGTAGTTTAACCTTGAACCAAGTTCCAAGTAACCAAGGCAACAGGAAGTCGGCCTCTCCATCCAAGGACTGGGAATCCATAAATCAAGGTCCCTAATGCAAACATTGTGTGCAGGTAGAGATTTGAGAGGATAAGTGGTTTGTGAGGGATTACCTTTGAAAAAATGAATGACTGTCCCTTGATATGTTGAAGCACAGCTTCACAGATGCTTTTTTTTTATCAATAAAGGTCAACAGGTTACAGCTGCATGTTTTCATAGGGTTTTTTACATAGGCCCTTCAGTTTAATTTGAACCAGATGTGGAATTCATGAGGTTGTTAGCATCATTATGTACCATCTACACATGCATATATGTTTATGTGTATTGATACATATATCTACATACGCACATTTCTTCTGCAAAAACTATATTTATGAATAAATTATGTTGAGGCTCAAATTCAAGCACTATGGAGTGGTAAAACCTCAGTTCTGCATATGCACAACTCCTTAGTGGTGTGATCCCATGAGCATAATTACCTAGTCAAATATCCCAGTTATTCTATGGGACACTGCTTTATTCAGTGTATAGCACTCATCTAATGAACAGCTATTTGGCAGTTGAATTTTCCTGTTGCTATTCAGTGTGTGACATCATATCTCGTTTATTTCACATTTCTAATCCTTCATATGAATAGATGAATGTTTCATGAATGCTGATAATTTTATTTTTGCAGCATTGCTGTTGAGATGAAGGATATATTATTGTTCTCATTTGCAATAGAGAAGCTGAGCAGAAAGAGATTGAAGTTGAATAGATACCATTTCAGATGCTTAATACTGGATTTGAAGTTCTGGAAGGATGTGATGTAAGAGGGAGAGACTGCACATGTCCACCAATCCATGACCTGTAATATGAGCTCACTCCTATTTCTGTACTCAGATGGGTTGTTGGTTGACAGCCAGATAAACCTGAGCCAGCTTGTGCCCAGATAGCCAAGAAGAGCAACAGCATCCTGGCCTGTATCAGCAATAGTGTGGCAGCAGGGCCAGGGCAGTGATCATGCCCCTGTACTGGGCACTGGTGAGGCCACACTTTGAATCCTGTGCTCAGTGCTGGGCCCCTCACAGTAAGAGAGATATTGAGGTGCTGGAGTGGGTCCAGAGAAGGGCAGCAAAGCTGGTGAAGGATGTGGAGCACAAGTGTGGTGGGGAACAGCTGAGGGACCTGGAGGGTTTAGTGTGGAGAACAGAAGGCTCAGGGGGACCTTATCGCCCTCTAGAACTATATGACAGGAGGTTGCAGTGAGGTGGGGGTCAGTCTTTTCTGGTTAGGGAACAGGTGAGCAAACTAGACATATATAAGCGTATGGGACTTGACAGGGTGGACCCTACAGAGTTGCGAGAGCTAGCTGGCATCATTGTGAGGCCACTCTCAGTTATTTTTGAATGGTTGCGGTGACTGGGAGAGGATCCTGAGGACTAAAAGAAAGCAAGTGTCAGTCCAATAAGGGCAAGAAGAAAGACCCTGTGAACAATAGGCTGGTCAGCCTCATCTCAACCCGTGGGAAATTGATGGAGCAAATAATCCTGGAGAGCATTTCCAAAGATATGAAGGAGAAGAAAATGATGGGGAATAGTTAGCCTAAATCTATGCAGATAAATCATACCTGACCAATCGATGTTTTATTTGACTTTAGCAACACTTTTGGCACTGTCTTCTATAAATCCCTCATATACAAACTGATCAAATACAGGCAAGATAAATGTACAATATGGTGAGCTGAAAACTGTTTGAACTGCTGGGAGCAAAAGATTATAATCAGTGTCACAGAGTCCAGATAGAGGCCAGCCATTACTGATGCACCCCAGGGTTTGATAAGGTGGCCAAAATTACCTAAAATGTTAATTAATCACCAGAGTGATGGGGTAGAGCACACTCAACAAATCTGGAGAAGATACAAAACTGAGGAGTGGTTGATAATCCAGAGAGTCATGCTATCCTCTAGAGGGACTTCAGAAGGCTGGAGCAATGGACTGACAAGGACCACACAAAGTTCAGTGAGGGTTAGTGCAAAGTCCTGCATCTGGAGAGGAATAACCCCTTGTACCAGCACCTGTTGGGGGCTGGCCATCGAGAAAGGAGAATCGAAAAGGCCCTGGTAATCCTGGTGGACACCAAGGTGATCATGATCCAGCAATGTGCCATTGCAGCAAGGAATGCCAACAGCTTCCTGGGCTGCATTAGAATCATTGCCAGCATATCAAGAGAGGCAATCTTTACCCTTTATTCAGCACTGGTGAGGCCACACTGAAACGCTGTGTTCAGTTCTGAGCTCCTCAGTGAAATAGAGACATGCACATATATGAGAGAGTCCAACTTTCACTTGCGCCCAACATCTCCTTAAACATGGTTAAGGGTCTGGAGCATCTCTTCTATGAGAAAAGGTTGAGAATGCTGGGACTGCTCAGCCTGGAGAAGAGAAAGCTCAGGGGGATCTTTTCCATGTGCACAAATATCTGATGGGGGAGAATAAAGAAGACGGAGCAAGGCTCTTCTCAGTGGTGCCCAGTGACAGGCAAATAGGCAGTGGGCACTCAAACACAGGAGGTTGTGTCTGAACCACATATTTTTACTGTGAGGATGGCCAGGTTGCACAGAGAAGTTGTGGATTCTCCCTCCCTGCAGATACTCAAAACCGGCCAGTCTAGAGAAACCTGCTCTAGCTTACCCTGCTTAAGCAGGGTAGGATGGGTTAGGTGGTCTCAAGAGGAGCCTTTCAACTTCAACTGCTCCGTGTTTCTTGAATCTTCATGTAATGTAATTGCCAGACTCTGAGGCATTTTATCTGAGGCCCAGGTGCAGATTGAGATTTGAAAAGAGAAGGAATTTATGAAGTATTATCTTTGGAAAATGAATGGTTGTCCTGGGTATGTTGAAGCCCAGCATCAGAGAGACTGGAAGAGGTTTTCATAAGTTGTCAAAGACTCAAGAGAAATTCCACAAGCTAGCAGACTTCTGTGGTCTCATGAGAGTAGGGATACTGGATTTTTACAAAGCAGCAATTGCTAGGAATTTTGTAAAATGGGCAAAAAGTTTTAAAAAAAAGACTGGGGCATTTTAGCTGCTTTTGCACCTGGTAAATTCATATAGATACTCATGCAGTATGTATACACACACATGAACTCACTCAAATATTACATATAAATAGGTGGATACACATTCAGGGGTGTTAGAGATCTACTATGTAAAATTTTGATCCAACAGTTCAAATCTGATGCATTTACAAGCAAACAAAATGTGTTCAAACCATAAAGAGAGTTTGAGAAACATTGTTAAGGGAGGAATCTGCCATCCCTGAGTGCATAATTTTTATTTTTCTGATATATTTGACCTCTTTGGTGTATTTCTACTACTTATATATTCTGCATTACAATCTCTAGGTAGAAAAAATGTGTGATAAATTGCCCTTTTTTTAAGAACTCCTGTCTCTTTGATGAGTTGTTAAGTAAATTATCATTAGGGAGGGAACTCCTAAAAATATGTTTAATGTACTTTAGACAGGTAACTACATATTGAGGCTGTTCCTGGTGCGTGCTCTTTACTCAGATGAAACACCCACTGGGTCAGGTCATTATAGAAGTATGTATGTGTGGAGAATAAACTACCCAGGGAATTACAGATAGACAGCCTCAGTAAATAGAGATATGAAGCAGATCTCTCTTTATACATGTATCAGGGTGTGTGTTTGCTTGGAGAAGAAAAAGTAGTAATGTGGAATTATTATGTTGGCATAAAAACACATTGTTTATAGAGATCCATGACTGTATGTTCTTAAGCAAAATTATCCAAGCCAAATAACAATGATGATCCTTGCTGGTATCATGACCATACTACAGACACCTACATGGGGAAATATGGAAATAAATTCATCGGCATAGCGAGAGCAGCAGCTGACTACTCCTTTCCAGATATTCCTCAGACATGTAACTTCATCAATATTCATGCACATTTTGTTTCTTCCCCAAGGAATTGCAGGTCCCCACTTAAAAGCAGACCAGACTTCACTTCATGGTAAAATGGAAAGTTCTGCCTGTAACATGATGACCAGAAGGAAACCAGCAGCTGTTGACAGTGTTGCAATGCCAGCTCCAGTGTTATCTCTTCTACCTTCATCATCAGCAACATCTGAAGCAGGTAATGTTTTTTCCCTCCATCCCCTCGATTTCTCCCCCATCTCCTTTCTTCCAGCACTTCAATGAACAACATGTGCTTGTACTATTCTTCCTAATTGGATAGGTAACTGCAAACATGCATATCTAATGTGATAATCAGGCTGCAATTTTTCTAACATTTTCTTATTGTGGTCCTCTCTTGGCATATCAGATCTATTTTATCCACATACCACCATTTGTGAAATAAGAACACAAGTTGCACCAACCTGTATGGCCTAGCAAGAGACTCTGAAGCAAGACTCCTGGGTTCCTTTCTCAGCCCTGTTGTTCATTTATTTGAATGTTCCCATCCCTGTAACATGAACACAAAGAATACATAATGAATAGCTAAGGAGAAGCTGAAATTTCTTTCTGCATACTTCAGTGATTTTAGCATAATATTCTGTTTTGCAAATGGGAAATTGTTTGGGGCAATGAACAGTGATTTAAAATATACCAGAATAAATAAGTCAGAATAGCATGTTTTTCAATCAACTTATATTTTGTGCTTCTATTTTGAATCAGATCAGAAGGGTGATAGCTTTATACAGTCAGAAATTGAGCCAAGTCATTCAGGCATCATCATGCCTTTTCTTGGATATGGTTAGAGAAGTTAATCTTGCATTGTGTCTTAATTTCCAGTGAATGGAGAACCCACAGTACATTACCTTATGTGCAAGTATTAGGAGTCTCAAAGTTTTGTCAAACCTTTGATAGCACATTCAGGAAATATATGTGTAGCACTGATTTATGGAATTATCACGTATTTAATTATTCAACTGAATGTGTTGTTTCAGTGCACTCCTTTTGATTTTCTTCTCATTTCCTGAATGAATAGTGAAAACAAGTACCTTCTATAAAGATAATTCAGGATTCTCTGTTTCGTCTTTCATACTTTCCTAATATTTAAACTCAGGATAAATTTTCAATGCAGCAGAGAACGAAAGCAACACAAATATTTTATGATCAGTTTCAAGATGAAAGTGTATGCTTGACTGCATAGTTCATTCTTTCCATTTTCAGAAGTCTAATTAAATTGTTGGTTTTTCTGTAGCCCAGATGTTGAAATAGTTTAGTTGAAAACTGAAAGAAACTGTGTTAATGGGAAAACAGGACAGTGCTGTGGGTTTCCTGTAATTAATAGGGAGCTCTTTGAAAATTCCTCTATTCAAACCAAGTTGACAAACTGAGCCCAGCTGTTGAACAGTCTTCTCTGTGCCATGTTCTGGCAAGTGGCCTCAGGCAATTCTGAAAGGGTCAAAAACGACAGACAGGAAGAAGAATTTAAGTACTACAGACATAACAAAGCTATCCAGAATAAAGTTTGGGGAGTGATGTAGAACTTCTGAGGGGTCTGATCTACCTTGTTCAACACCACTGTGCTGGAGTGGGTCCTCCAGCCTGCTCTAAGCTATACTTGGAAACATATATTTTTGGTAGAGATGTCTCCTTTGCCTCAGAAGCTATTTCCAGGTTGTATCAATCCCGAGTGACTTCTTGGCATGGTCTGTGACTGTTCAATTTGTCTTTGTGAGATGGAGCCTCACTGCATTTGTGTACCTCAGGGACAGGAGAAACACTGGGCCTCCATGTGCTTTATTTTAAATGTGTAAAGCTGTGCTTTAAGACTAATGTTAGTTCTTGTTTGTATGGGACAGCTAGGTGAGGTTGTTTGGAGGGTGGGAAAATGAAGGAAAAGTAGAAGCACCTGTGCCATGTCAAGCATTTCTAGTTTCTCTTCACTTTGGCCTGTATTTTGCTAAGTAGCTTCAGGCCTTCACAAAGGCATTGCATAGCCGTGCAGCCTGGGAGATAACAGCCTGGGGACATAACTGTTCCTATGCAAAATCTGCCCACCTCCGTGTATCCTCAGCACCTGGATCTTGTATCATAGAATTATTGAATCATAGAATAGTTAGGGTTGGAAAGGATCTTAAGATCATCTAATTCCAACCCCCCTGCCATGGACAGGGACACCTCACATTAAACCATCTCACCCAAGGCTCTGTCCAACCTGGACTTGAACACCGCCAGGGACGGAGCATTCACAGCGTGTCTGGGCAACCCATTCCAGTGCCTCACCATCCTTATAGTAAGGAACTTCCTCCTTATAGCCAATCTAAACTATCCCTGTTCAACTTCGAACCTGTTACCCCTTGTCCTATCACTAGAGTCTCTAGTGAAGAGTCCCTCCCCAGCATCCCATATAAGCCCCTTTCAGATACTAGAAGGCTGCTCTGAGGTCTCTAAGCAGCCTTCTCCTCTCCAGGCTGAACAGCCAGAACTTTCTCAACCTATCTTCCTATGAGAGGTGCTCCAGTCCCCTGATCATCCTTGTGGGCCTCTTCTGGACTTGTTCCAACAGTTCCATGTCCTTTTCATCATGTACCATATTGTATCATGCCCGTAGGAGCACATTCCCTCTTTCATAGACCTGCATGTATAGTGTTGCTACTCCCCACTTCCTCTCACAAACCCATCTATGTGAATTCCACTAGATAAAGCAAGACAAATGTCTTCCTCCCAAGGCAGTATTTCCATGTGCAAACAGCACAATATGTGCAGGAAGAGAACACAGAGCCTAAAAACAAGGCAGAACAATTTGGGTACAGAGTTTGGCAGGATCTGTCTGGATAAAATGGAAAAGATTAGTACTTACCTTTGGTTTTCAGCAGAGCACTATATCACATGGCAATGTAGGAAAATATTTTATGTCAAAGATTGCTCACCAAGAGCTTCCAGATGAGTTGGTAACACCTCATGGCTCTCACTTCAATAGTGGTTTATTTTGGCAGGTCTCCCTGATATTTGTCATATGCACACCTCATCAAATCTTCCCCCTACAGACCCATCAAACTCTTTTCCATATAGTCTCCCTACACCAAATGTAGAATCAGATGTCCCTGATTCTTAAAAGTCAAAATAATATTAGGCTTCTTAATATCTCCTTTGAAAAGCCTGACTTGAAAGCATATTATTTGTTCGATCCATGCATTCTGACTATTGACAGACTATGTAAAACAACTCAAACACTTTCTAGAGCTTGAAAGCCCAGAGGCTTGCTAGGAAGAAATGCAAAAGTATTAGTGGTAGCTTCTAAAAAGCTTACAAAGAAAGTCATAAACACCCCAAAGCATTTATGAAAGAAAAATTAATGCAGTTAGCCAACATAGAACAACAATGAAGGTTTGGGGTTTTTTTCTAAATGAAAATAAATATTTCACTCTGAAAGGAACTGTTGTCTTGTAAAGTTTTATGAGTCCAAAAAATATCCAATGTGAAATAAGGCACTGAGAGTGGTGTTCAGCTTATAGATTTAAATGTGAGTGTAAATTCCCACTCATAATTGTGTGCATATCAGTTAATTTTGGAGAACTAGGCAGTTTGGCAGAAAATAAATGCCTCTCTTTCTTCTACCCAGGCACTGCCTACTCACCATCAGGCTCCACTGGATGCTCACACTGGGTGAACTGGACCTCTTGGGTGCTTCAGACGCCTGTTGGATTTGGCAGGATAGGCAATAAACCTGCATCTTTCTTATCCAGCATCAGGATGTCAGGAAAATGCACATGGTCACCTGAGTTCCCCTTTAAGAAATGAAGGTCACCCTCTAACAACTGTACAGAGTAGATCTCCTAACTCCGATGGGCTGATAATAACTGCAGAAACAGCCAACTATAGCTAAATTCAGTAAAAACATAAAATCTTTGCTGATACTTGGCTAATGCTGGTTTTCATATTCATTTCCTGTCCTTTGGCTTCCTTTCTTTCCAATGAAAGTTGAGAGTAATGCCAAATCTTCTGATTTCACCACGAACCTTGCAATTTTTCCCATATTTCTGCTAGATTTCTCATCTTCAAGATTACCACCATCAAATGAAAAAATTCAGTTTTACTTCCTGGGAAAAATATTGCATCTTGAATATGGGAAGTTTTAAAAAAGTCTTGAAAATGTACTCTAACAATAGCTATAAGAAGCAAAAGGTGGAGAGTGAATATGAAGATTGTGCCAAATATTTGATTTCTTAAATCTTCTGACCTGAAGCTGATCTCACGATCTAGAGGGGACTCAAAGAAGTCAAATATTTAGGGCTGGAAATAATGGGACTGTATATGTCAACCACCATTGAGGCCAGATGAAAATAATCCTTTAGTGTGACCGCAACTTAAGCTTTTTTGGATCAGATGACTGAGAAATAGCTCACTGCCACTTGCCCTTAGGGTTCTTGCATCCCTACTTTTTAGGGGTGACCTACTTGAGAGGAATTCTATGCAACTGATTAGCTTCTGAGCAACTTGGATGTTTCATTTCCTTTCTCTTTCTTTGGTACTAAAATGACTGCATTCCTCTTTTCTTTTGTCCTCTGTGAATCACAAACTGCAAGTAGGTTTTATTTTTCTTTTTGGTGTGAGGAGTGGGTTACATATGGAAAATGTATTTTGTTTTTTAATTAATGAAAACCAGACTTCAGGAAGTTGGCCATCCAGGTCTTTTATTTATAAGAGAGCATATGCCTGTGTTTTGCTTATGACTCACTCTTAATTCTTGCATTGTAACTTGGGTTTGTTTATGCAAGCTCTTTGCTGAATCCAAGCAGTGGTCGTATGAGAGCCAATAATTTATGTTTTCCAAGAGGGGAGGCCAGTGAGTGAGGTTTGTATGCTGAATCTGTCATAGCATGTAGTGAAAACAGGAGATTCTACCACTTGACAGCTCCTGGTTATCTGCAGAAAATGCTACAATAGCAACTTGATTTAAACTACCACTAGCAGATTAGCCTGTTAGCCATGAAGGGAGTGATAACCTCCAAATGAACCTTTCTAGAAATCTTGGCTGCTCTGGAAATTTCAGGGATTTCAAATCCAAATGATTGCTTGACAGTCAGGTGTAAATTGAGTTTGAAAGTAGATGTGAGTTGAGGTTAATTTAGTAGGATGTTTTATTCTTTAGGGAAAAGAAATACTGAACTCCATCATTTCTCTTCCAACAGCACAAAACAGGTATGTTAGGAGTGGAAGGGAGCACTAGCTATTGCAACAGCAGAATTAATATATTCTGTTTCTCTCACAAAGTTACTTTTAATCTGTGAGCAAATCCTGAACTCCAGAGAGATGTCATGTTCAGTAGAGGACAATGAGACAATTTAAGAAAAATGAGGAAAGTCTCCTGTCCTAAGCAAGTGACCAGGAGCCAAGAAATTTTGGGTACTCTTTCCAGCTCTGACAGTGACTCACAACGTGACCTTGGCAAGAGACTTAACTACTTTGGACTTCACTCAGGTCTAAAGTAAGTGATCTGAACCAGCAGTAAGAATACTTTAGGGGCCATTAAAGTCAATTATATGAATGAGTAGTTTCAGTTAGTAACTGCAGTGATGATAGCAAAGAAGCCCAGGTAGGGGTAACGAATTTGACACAGGTGAAGTGGCTCACACAGCTAGTCTATGCCCACCAGTTTCAGTAACAAACTCTTCCATACTAACTGTCATCCATGATAAGTATTAAAGGCTGAGGTGGAAGCATCAGGAGTATATTCTTGGGGTATAGAAAGTTTAATAATCACAGTGGGCCAATATGACAGCTATGCTAAGCAGTCTTTCCTTCCCTCCCACTAGAGGTTTAGAAATGAGAAGCAAACCCATGGTGAGACATTTCTGTAGAAAAGCTTAGTTGCTCTAGAAGTGGAGAGAGATGAAGAGAAATCTCTGAAGACTGCGTAATAGTCAAAAGTAGTGTTTTCAAGTAGGACAGTAAAAAGGAAGGTAACAGCAATTTTTCTGGTACTCTAATAAATATTCTTTTTACTTTTTTTTTGTTGTTTTTCGATTCAGAATCCTTCCTTAAAGCCATAACTTCTTCAGCAGTCATATTCAGCCTGTTAAGCTTGAAAGTATTCAGTCTTCCTGATGCTGAAGGCATGCAAAGGAGAGTTTCCATTCACTGCTGTTTGACCTACTCCTATTTCTCTCCTTGTCTCCCAACAGCCAGCTCACCACTGAAGAAAAGGTTCAAGCGCCGTGAAATTGAGGCAATCCAGTGTGAAGTGCGCAAGATGTGCAACTACACCAAGATCCTGTCCACGAAGAAGAATCTGGATCATGTCAACAAGATCCTGAAAGCCAAGCGGCTGCAGAGACAATCAAAGACAGGCAATAATTTTGTCAAGAAGCGGAGAGGGCGTCCTCGAAAGCAACCCCTTTCCTTTGATGAAGACTCCAGAGATCAAATGCCAGTTCTGGAAAAATGCATTGACCTTCCCAGCAAAAGAGGTCAGAGACCGACACTCAACCCTTTGATACTGGAGCAAGCAGCCACTCAAGACACAATCATGGCTACCATTGAGGCTGTCATACATATGGCTCGAGAGACACCACCCCTGCCGCCTCCTCTTCCTCCTCCTCCTCCTCCGCCACCTCTCCCTCTGCCCCGGACACCCCGGGCTGGGAAAAGGAAAAGCAAGACCTTGCAGGAGGAAGAGGAAGACATGAAAGTGAAGCGGCACCGGAAAGGCAAGGGGAGCGAAAACGAGGGCCTTCCGTAAGGCCAGAGCACCTCATAGGATAGTGGGGTGCTAGTAGCGGGGCACACCAGACTGAAGGACTGGAGGAGCACAGTCCACTTTGCCCCTGCGGCAACAACAGACTTTTCATTTCTTCGGCAGCCAGAACCCATTGTGGAAATCTGTGCCAGCCGGGATTCACATCTTCCTCTTCATCGCTTTTGCCTCAGCCCCCCCCAGAAAAGGGGGAAAGGCTGTGGGAAAGGTTGGGGATAAGGGGGGAGGGGGGTGTGTTTCAAAGTTGGGGATAGCATCTACTTTACACAGTTTCCAAAACTAATCAGCATCTCAGCATTGCTGTTCTCATACCATACCTGGAGGTGGGAGGTCATCCTCGCAGAGAGCTGAACGTTGTCACTAGAGCTGCGTGCTCGACTTTGATTCTGTTTGGCGGGCCAGGTGAAACTAAGAGTAAGCATACCATAGTAGAAATCACTGTAAAAAGGAAAAAAAAAAGAAACAAAAAAAAAAAAAAAAGAAAACCAAAAAAAAAAAAAAAAAAAGGGGAATTTTCTCAACTGTGATCTTGGTTATAATCTGTTTGATTTTTTTTTTCTTTTTTTTCCAGTTTTATATACCTACAAGGCTTTGGGCCAGCATAACCCAAAATGCCTGACTCCTGCTAGAAATATATTTCTTTCTCATTTACTTGCCTAGTTACAACTAGCTGCAGTATAGGCAATAGAAAAGTAGAGCCTTACACGCGTGCACACTCATTCCGAGTGCTATTCCAAGGAACAACAGAATATCACAGCATTTAAAATAAGGTGTACATGGATAGCACATTTCTATGAAGCAACTTGGCATTTTTAATGGCATGTGAAAAAGAGGTCGTGCATCAACCAAGTTGTTTTCATGCTCAGAACATATGACTAGAGAACAGCAAGACACTTCTGGGGAATATAGTTATAGTAAACATGAACAAAATCACCAAAAAAAGAATATAAAAAAGATAAAAGATCTAAAAAAAACCAAAAAAAAAAAAAAAACCCCCAAAAAAACCAGAACAGAAAAAATAGAGTAAAAAGACAGGGCCCAAACCTACCAGTTCTTGCCACCTGCAATTCCCAGTGAAATTGACGGGAATCCCAGGATCCAAATAATTTGCATTAGGTAGCAATGCCTTGATATGTTCTTTTGAAAAAAATAGATAGATTGTTTAAAAAAGAAAAAAAGAAAACAACACCTCATGGAAAATAGGTTCTTTCTTGGCAATTATTTCTTAAAAAAGAAAAAGTGTAAGTGTTCTTATCTGAAAATAAAAATAAAATGTTCAAAGGGTATCACCACTGCAATTGTATTAATGCCACTTTGGACATGTTTTCCAAGTTGTGGTTGCCTTAATAAACTAAAAACAAAAAAAGAATTTTTTTTGTACATACTGTAATTATAAAGCTCTCAGTCTGCATGGATGCAAACTGTGTGTGACAAATCGTCTCTTTAAATGGTCAGTTCAAACTGTACATTTCTCATTCAAGTTGTACGTTAGCCATCAAGTTAACTTGAGCAAAATATCCGAGCTCCATTTCCACAGCCCAATTAAAAAGTTTAACTAGAACAAAGACTGAATGTGAAACTGTTCCATTGCAGTAACAATGCTTTAGAAAAGAAGCCAGTTATTGAAATTTGAAATAGGTACTTTTGATTATATTTCATTTCTTTTTAAACCCTTCAGTACACTCAACACCTGGCATGGCAAGATGGATATGAAAATGAGAGGGGGGAGGGAAAATTCCAGCAAACAAGAGGGGATAGAAATTATTTACTGATTCACAAGCCAACTGCTATTCCCTTTTTTGAGCAATTTTTGAACTGGCTTATTGCCAAGAAAATTTGAAATAGTAAAACACGAAAAGAACACAAAACAAGCAAACAAACAAACAAAAGGACAAATCCAACAAAAAAAGTGCCCACAAAAAAAAAAAAAAGTGTTTCTATTCTGTTATTTATTTACAAAAATCATATCAAGACTATGGTGTTAAAGGGACACTGTAAACATACAGCTCATTATATTTAGAGACTGATATTTCTTCTGTGATAGCACCTTAGGTTACTAAAACTGAATGCATTTGGTGTTTGGATTGGGCTGGGGGGGCCGGGAGAAGGTTGGGTTTTGGTTTTTTTTTAAAGGCTGGAACAAACACCAATATTTCCTTAAAATTGATAAGAGGAATTGCAGAATTTTGTTTTGAATTTGTTTTGCATCATTTATCATACTCATTTGTGCTTTTTGTTCTCCAATTAATGCAGCTTAGAAATAAACTGGCCGGTCGCTCATTCTGTTACAAAAAATTTTGCTTTTCAGTTGTCTTGAATTAGCACAGTGTTACTGACTGAAGTTGTAGGTCTGCAAAAAAAAAAAAAGTGCTTAAACCTCCTCAAGCTCCTCCCTTCTTCCTTGAAAAGCAGTGGATGAGGTTTAGTTGATTCAGAAATCTCTTTTTTTCTGTCTCTCCTTTGGGCCTGAAAAGAGGTGACAGTGTCACTTAAAATGCAAGAAAAACAATAGATTTGGTATTCCACATAGCCTATAAGCTGAAACTAAGCCAGACAACAACATATCCTTAGTTTTACCCTCCATGATTCTTTTATTAGCTTTGAAGGACATTTCAGTGTGGAGCAAGTGAAGCAAAGGTCTGAAAAGACCAAGTTCTGTCATTGAACTCCCGTCATGGCTTCAAGATGCGTTGGACCTCACAAAGTGGCAATAAGGTCTGGATTTGGGATTCCAGATGCACTGGGATATGACCGACCTAGGGAAGGATCACTGACAGAGAAAGGCTGCTGCCTCCCATGTTCCTGAGGTTTCGGAAAAAAATGCTGTTATCCTTCCAAAAAAGTGCTATTTAAAATGCTGTTAGAGGCGCTGTGCTTAAGAACAGCATCCACTCAGTGGGTCCAACCCAATATATGCGCCACTGAGAAAAAAAAAGAAAAAAAGAAAAAAAAGGTGTTTATGATCCTAGAGAAACTAAGGGTAGCGTACAAGACTTGGTAGCTGCAAGCCATCCGTGTAGGATGGACTCTATCCATATGCCCAAGGTTTGTCTAAACAGCAGCCTAGTGCAGCCAGCCCTAGCTGGCAGAAAGATTAGCTTGTTAATTTGTATGAAAGCAGGCTGAATATACTGCTAAATGGCACTCAGAATTTGTGTTCTGCATGTTGCATAGTCTATAAAGATGATAAGCAAGTTGGTGACAGAATAATATTATAAGGCGATGTACTACATGCAGATCATAAAGGATTTAGTTTTAGGGCTTAAGGCTAAAATCCCACTTCTGCAGTTTATTACTCAACAGTATTCCAGTAATGAGCTTTTTGATTTACCACCACCACCACCTCTAGGAAGATTTACCAAGGAACTCTCTAAACTCTCTCCACACGTTTCCAAGAACTGTATAAAACTGGGGTGAAAGCCCTTTTGCTTTTTAAGACCAAAAATATCTTTCAAACATTTCCACTGGGTCACAGATTCACACATCTTAGTATGCTTCAATAAAAATGTGAAAAACAAAAATAGACCACATGGCTGTGAGCCACATGAAATGAGGCTATGGGTTTACATCATCTCCATGGGTCTTGTTGCATAGTTGTATTCCTCAATCCAGCATAAAATGAGGAATGGGGATAAGCATGCAGAGAGAGAGAGGAAAAAATACACAAGCCCTTGTGTCTCCAAGAGCTTCATACTGCCAATTTCTTGAGCCCTTCGATACAAATTTTCCATGAAGCACCTTACACGTTTTTGGATAATCATCATACCAAAAAAAAAAAAGAAAAGAGAAAGAAAGGTATAACGAGGGTATCCTACAGCATGGCCCATGACTCTGCATTTAACAGCAATGCTTTGGACCATTTGTGTAGAATATT
The DNA here is from genome assembly GCA_009867235.2 of Psittacus erithacus. Classification (NCBI taxonomy): domain Eukaryota; kingdom Metazoa; phylum Chordata; class Aves; order Psittaciformes; family Psittacidae; genus Psittacus; species Psittacus erithacus. Next base: position 125,135 of record WYDI02030374.1, read on the forward strand.
CTGTTTGTGTTATTACATTTTTTGGGTAGCGTCTGGTACAATGAGGTGCTGGTTTGTCACTGGGGCTTCTGAGTGTTACAGCAATATGACGAGTAAACACGAGTCCCTGTTCTGTACACAAGGATTCCCCCAACTCTTATTTTCACAGGCCCTGATTCAGGACTGCACTTAAGAGCATACAAGTAGCATCCTGAAGACTAAAATCAACAACAAAAAAAGACAGGAAAAAGGAAAAAAAACCCAACAACAAAATGGTTTTCTGAATTGAGAAAACAAACATCATGCCTTGCAATGCCTCTTCCTTCCATATCATCCAAAAACTGGGGCGCAGCAGTTCTGAGATAATTAGAAGCACATTTCAACAAAGAACACATATTCAAGATCTCCTTAAGATGCCTGCCTAGGTTGTATAAAACACTACTAGAAAAAAAAAAAAAAGAAAAAGAAAAAAAAAAAGTAAAAACATGAAAAGAGCTGCCAATTGGACAACATGGGGAAGCAGTTCAATCCCATGTTGCTTTGTTTTACTTTTCTTTTTCTTTATTTTTTTAAGCTATTTCTTAAAAAATAAATGCACATGAAGTGTTAAATATGTATATACTGTATTTCAAAAAAAATTAAAAAAATCAAACAAATGGGGCACAAGATTGTTCTATAAGTCGTGCTGGCTAATTTTTAGTTTGTATTCATAAGTGGTTTTTAAAAGCCTTTTTTAAAGTGTAATTTGCATGTTCTACTTTGATTGTATGTAAACATATTTTAGAGCAAAAAAATGTATTTGTATTTTATTGAATATAGAGGCAAGAAAAAAAACTTGTACATTGTTTGAAATGTTCTTTTTGTAACAGTTTTTATTCATGAAGCATTTTTGTACATTTAAAAATGGATATGGACTTGATGTTCTTTGAGGCTTAGATACATCTGGCATGCTTTAATGTCATGCTCCTTCATGATCTTAGATGTTGGTTTTTAAACATTTTTTTCTAAAACAAAGCTCAGTCTTTTCGCTACCAAATCAGGTTAGCACAGTATAGAGCACTTAACAAAAAAAAAAAAAAAAAAAAAAAAGTTAATCCTATTCATATGTTATTCATTGTGTGAAATTAAAGGAATTCAATTCAGTCTAACATGAATTGTGAATTCTTTTGTCTTATTTTCCATCTGTTTCCCATCAGTAAGGAGTTTAATAGCTTTTGGGATACTAATACCATGCATTCACAAGCCCTCTTTATGGTAATGGAGAAAAACATGCTTTGGTTCTGTTTTTTTTTGTTGTTGTTGGTTTTTTGGGTTTTTTTTCCCCCCCGGAATATCCTTGAAAGTTAAAAATGGACTTTGACATGGGCCCCGTGGACAAAAGGGTGAGTCACACTTTGAGTCTGTGCTTGTCACCAAATGAACAGAAACTTCTCTGGTCCAAATTGTGTCTCACAGCTATCACTGCAGTAGTACTTGCCACCCAGGTGGGATTTCTGCTCATGAAGCAGATGGAGCATCCCTTTCCAGATCCCTGCAGAAAAGGGAGTCCCAGGGCTGGGTTATGGACAAGGGGGCCAACCTTCTCATCACTCAGCATCAGAGATGAAGGGCTGTAGGCCAAGGAGTGTTTTCCATTCTGTGAAATCCCATGCTGTGACTGTGGGACTGGGAGCTGGTTTTAGCATGGTTCTAAGTTTCTTTTCCAAGTTGTTGCTAAGAGTGGTCAGCTGCTGTTACACAGACAGCCTCAGCATCCACAAGTTCCTCTGCAGCAGCATCAGATTTTATCTTTTCCCTCCTCCTCAGAGAAGACCCACCACCTTACCCAATGGCTCAGTGTCCTCCACGTGGAAATTAAATCTTATTTCCTTGAGGAGCCAGTGATGCTCAGGCAGGGTAGATAACTTAGTGTCCTCTCATGTTCTTCCCTTGTGAACCTCTGTGGGGTGAGTTGGCTTGGCGAGACTAACTCAACCAACTGCCAAATATGGCTCTTCTGGCTACTGTTTTCACAGCTATTGCTTTATGTTACTGTAATAGAGCTGCTGTAAAGATCTCAATCATGATGGGGCTTTTTAATTTCTCCTCTTTCTTTCTTTAACATGTGCATAACCCCAGCTTTTGACAACAGTTGCAAAAAAGCTGACATCTTCACTCACTGTTTGTATCAGGGCCTGTTATGTATAAGCTACTGGTCTCCAAATAAACCACATTTTTGCAAAAGGCCTGTGGTAAGTCTCCCTTGGAAGCGTCTGTGAACTGTCAAGTTTTGGGCTTGCTGCTGCATTATCTCAGGATTGATCTCCCCTCCCACCAGCTCTTTTCGGAGATGTACCTCCCATTGCCACTGAGCTCTTCTGTACTTCGGTGGTGTCACCCTGCAGGCATGATGGAGTGAGGCTAGGGATAGCAGCTGTGAGGGAGAGAGAGTTCGGGATGTTGGGTTTCTAACGCTTGATGGAGGGCAGGCATGAGGGACTCTGTCTGCAAGGTTTTCATGTTTTCATCACTCTGATCTCTTTTTTTCCACCAGACTGCTGACACCATGCAAGGTGTCAGAGCACCATACTCCTCCTCACATGCCTCCCCCTGGGCTTGGAAGAGTTTTTGATCATCACCCCCATCTACCTTCTCAGGGCAAAGTCAGATTCTTGCTAGGATGGATCTGTAACTGTTTCATTGCTGGTAACTACTCTAGCACTGTCAGTTCCTATGGATTAAACCACCTGGGATGAAAACCTTTGAAAGTCTTAGGAACAAAGTTTAGGAATTTTACAAGTTCTGGTAGGTTGTAACTTTTTTTAGGTACTCTTTAATTAGGTGTTTTTCCCTTGTCTAATTTTGCATGAGTTCACTGTTTTCTGAATTTACTTAACTTTCATTATTAATCCCTGCCCTGAAATATTTATAGAATCATAGAATAGTTTGGGTTGGAAGAGACCTTAAATATCCAGTTCCACCCCCCTGCCACAGGGGGTGACACTTTCTGCAAGATCAGCTTGTTCAAAGCCCCATCCAACCTGGCCTTGAACAACGCCAGGGATAGAGTATCACTAAAAATAATGAGAACACCATGTGTGTTTGAAACAACTGTCTTCAAAAATTATGTTCTTTTCTGATTTTCCTTTTTTTTTTTTTTTTTTTTAAGCATCCTTTGCTCATAGAAACGCTGAAGCTCCATTCAAACTTCATTTGGTCTTCCTCCATATTATTGGAGTTTGAACTTAGAAAAGCATTTCACACTCCACCATCAAGGTACGGGTAAAGAGATGAGCACAGTCCCTTGGGTCAAAGTGTTGTCTTAATTCAGTTTGATTAAGGAGTTTGTTTGTGTCTCCTGGGATAAGCGGGCTGACCATGGTGACCTTAACTTATCCTCCGCTAGTGGAGACAAGCTTCAACCTTAGCCTGGCTCTCCCTCAGGTACTGTATCCCACCAGTTTCCAGAGTTATCTCATGTGTTGAATTCATTTTGCGTCAAGGAAATTTTAGTTGATCGAGATGCCTGTAGCCTGTATGCAAGTTGTATGAGCTCATGGCAGCATTACTTGCCATTCTGCATCACAAAGCATGCACATAATTTTAGAACAATTCTACTGTTACTAAGTAGAAAACATTTTCCAATTACTTTGAAGGGATCAGTGACAAGACCCTACTCAAAACCTTTCGGCACATACCATCTGGCAAGTTCTAGAAAGCAAAGGGAAACATTAGATGAGAACTTAAAAAATATATGTTTGGTCTTTGATGAACAATTAATGAGCCACATGACAAGTGCACTGCATAGAGGTTTCAAAGATAAAAGAAAGTATATAGAAAATATATACAGAGATAGTGTCTAGAAATCACAGTGAAGTGTGGAATATCAAAAAATCTATGAGGGTTTTACTGTGAGCTGCAGGAATAAGTGGTGTGAAAGCACCACAGGAGTTGCAAGAGGAGCTTAACAGAATGTTAGTACAATCATAAGTCACTTCATTATGACAATTAACTTTCTGTATAACACAGAGCAAGACCCCCTGATTCACATTCTCAGCTTATGCAGATCAGCACTATCAGTTTCAAATGTATTAAAACAGTTTGCAGGAGCAAAAGATCTGTTTTCATTTTCCTTGTGGAAACTATTCATCTCAAAGTGGCTTTGGAGTGCTGCTAGCAATACAATGTAATACAAACTACTGTTGTTTGCTGCTTTTAAGAAGCATCATATTGAGAATGTAGACCTTTGTTAAAAATCAAATGATAGGAAAATGGGCTGAGCAACACTTGTAGCCAGGTCAGGATGGTTTTATAAGAGCTGTGCTGGAAAGAAATGGGTAAAAAAAGTGAAGAGTCTTTGAGGAATGTTGAGACATCATTTTCAATGTATCAGGAAGGTATTTAAGTATTAGTATCTACTTCTTCTCGTGATTCTGTTGCACTTCAAAAAGAATTCCAAAGAAATTCTCCAGGTCTTGGTATTATGGAGTTCATCAGCCCTGCATAAATCAAGCATATAGGGAGCCCAGTGTTTCTTCTGGAGTGCTTGAAACGTATCTTTTATGGCATCTGTTTGCGTAGTAGGATTTATCCCCTTCTGGATCTCCCCTGGTCAGTGATGCAAATTTCTTGTCTGACTCCATTCCACTCCCACACATGTTCCTATCTGGCAGTTCTTAAACTGCCCCACAAGTGTTACTGGTAAATAACGTTCCAAATGAATCAATTGAAGTTTTGTCACTGACTCAGAGGGAACAAAATTCTCCACCACATCTCCTTGATTCAGCATGCCACTATGCTATCTGTGGAATCAAATAGCTCATACTGTCTTCTACTTTCTTGGCCCAATATTCTGTTTATGCAATCAGAGAACAAGTATACCAAACAGAACAGTTCAAAAGGGTGAACTGTGAAAGGCTCTGCAAGAAAAAGAGCACATGAAGAGCATCTGTTGGTGAGCATTTTCAGAGCACGTCAAGAGCACAATTAGAAAAGGGATGAAAAGTGATCTCTGAAGGAAGCAAATGATGATGTGGTAGAGCCACAATGAAGGTAATGACTAAGGAAAGCACTGCTTAGTTTTCTAGAAGATGTGGGGAGAAGAAATAAAGCAGCATACTTGAAGGGGAAGCAATGAGTTCAAAAATACAGAAGGACATTCATTCAAAGGAGGAAAAGGGAAAAGGAGAGGCTGGATATGAAGACTTAGGTCATGGACAGAATACAAAAATGGATCTTGGAACAGAAGATGGAAGAGGCAGCCTGCATGCTTACTGTGACTTCACTGCTGTTTTCTAAGCTAGCACAGAACTCATCATTTATCCACGTTAAACAGCTACCATCAGGGCATAGCTAATGACCATTAGTCTCCAATTCTCTTTTTTTAAACTTCAGATGGATAGGTAGCTACTGCTAGAAGTAAAACTTTTTTTTTGCTAGAGTTATTGATATTTACAGTTTCCCAAAATCCTGGGCATGGATCAGCAAATGTCAACAAAGGCTTGATAGTAAAGACAACAACTGTACAGAAGTCTGCTTGCAAAGATGTAACTTCAAAGAGATATCTTCTCTGATATAATTGGACTTGGCTTCATTTTACTTCAAAGATATTACAGTTATGTGTAGGTGCTGTTGATCCTGTAGCTTCTCATGAGAAGAATTTGTGCTGACTGAACATCTACCCCAAGTATCTGAGGGTCACATACCTCCTGCTCTGCACTTCTGCAACGTCCTTTCTCATGGGGATGCAAGCTGCTTTGTGCCGAAGAACAAGCCATTGTGCAACCCCATTTGTTAGAGGAGGCAAATGAAACAGTGAAAAAATGAAGCTCATACCATCCGAGTTGTTCATTTCTATTGGGTACTTCCATTTTGAAGCACCCGATATATATTGTGTTTTCCACGTATTTTTAGAGGCCATGTACTTGAGGGGCCTCTTAGAGGCAAACTTTCCAGAATGTGGATCTTGGTGATTTTTGTGGAAATGTGGATTAAATAAAAAATTAAGAATCTGGCTTGAAGCCAGCTACTAGGTTTTTTATAGGGTACCATGAGAAGCTTTTTTGTTTTGCTGTGTTTTCAAATGGTGGTTCACTACAGTGTTATCACCAGAATGGCTAGGGAGAGTCTGAGAGACTGGATCCTATCAGCCAAGAATTATAGGATCCTTACTTTGCTTTTTCTTCCCGAAAAACAAGGGGGGTCAAGGAGGCACAGCCTCTCTGGGATTTGAATTGCTGTCACCTCAATTCAAAAAGTCACATTAGCACACACTTCTGGAAATTTGGGATGTAACATAAACAAAAACTTGCATTTATTATTTGGTTTAATCCCACTGATATCAATGTGATTTAAGCACTTTAAAATTAAATAGATGATCATTTACTGTTACAAGAACAACTGACTTCTAATTCCAAAACCTAGTCCCAGTTGCCCAAACTGAACTTTAATTACTTTTTGAGTGCAAATAAGAATTGATCAGTTCCAGGTTTTAACAATCTCACGACGTGTTCCTAGTCCCAAGTCTCAGTTTACCATGAGTAGTGCTTGAACACATTGGAGGACTATTTGTTAGCATTACCAAAAAGCTGTGAATTCCTTGCAAAAGAAAGTGCAATATGTACAAGAGAACACCCTTACTGAGACTTTCATGACAGGACATTCTCTCTGAGTCAGCTTCTTTCTTTATTTCTTTAAACCATGAAAAATAAGGCCTTGTCATTTACACAGCAAAATGAAAATGAGTCTTTAAACTAGAGTGAGGATTTCTTTGTCCTTCTTTACTGCAGCCATACGTTTCTGTCCATCCTTCATTACCTCAAAAAATAACATGAAATCCTTTCTTTTTTCAGCTTTCTATAAATAGTTCTCAAGCACATCTGTTCACACAGAAGATACTAATTACATAGTTTTGGATTGGTCATGTATTTATATCTTTACTGAGAAGGGTGTCCCAAAACCAATACCTGTCTGGTCTGACTGCTATGATATTTGCATTATGCCCAAGCAAGTATGTTGTGGGTGAGTACTGGAGGTGAGGCATAGACATTGTGCTCCATCTTCCTGGGATCCAAACACTAAAGGGGAAAATGAGTGTGAAAACCCTGACATTGCAAGAGAATCCTGAATTCCTTCTGTCTAGGTTTCTAGATGTGCATGTGTGGGATCTTTTGGGAGTTACTGCATGCAGATAAATCCAATGGCCTCTTCCACGCTTAGCCAACCTGTGTTTCTGCCTCTGTACCAGGAAATGGTAGCTTTGAAAGACCATATCAAACTAGTACATTGTGTTTCCTCCACATCCTGCTTTATTGGAGGTTAATCCCTTCTGACGCATGCAGTCTGCTGCGGCCAATTAAGTCAAATGTATTTTATGCTTTACTTTTCTGTTGCCTTACAGGCTCTTGTTGGAAAATATTTAATACATAAAACTTGCCAAACATTGTTAAATGACATGGTCTATGATTTTGAATAAGCACTCGGACTCTAATGCATCAGAAGGGTTGAGAGAGAGGAGGAGGAAATTTTGGAACTACACTCAGCTGGATGCCAACCGCACAGTATCCACCCGCCAACCACAGCGTTAATCTTTTGCTAAAGGACTGTTGCAAAAGCAGAAAATGGGAACCCAGGTCAAACAAGGCGTATAGAATTGTTTCTCATGCACTGTGTTATTCTTTGGTAGAGAAGGATAAAAAACAACTGCACTGGGAAACAAATGGACTTCTCCATTGCAGTCCCACCTTTGCCACCTCACATTTTCTGTCCGCTTTATCATGGTTCATGATTTATTCCAACTTTCTGTTTTCATGTGGGATCTCCAAGTAGTCTCTCTTTCAAGCTTTAAAGAAACAGCTGGGAGTGCTGAGGCTGAAGATCTGATAAAAGAAAGCAGACTTACTCAGGGTCACTGAGACATGAGGATATCCAAAACATGTGAATACCCATCAGGTTCTCTGAATTAATAGGGTTCATTTTATTATTCTTCTGTGATTCTATTCAACAGTAAGGTACTGCTGTGGTAGAAGACATCGGTTAAGTTCCTGGGGAAGATATTATTCTAACTGGAGAAGAGGCAGCAGCAGGTCAGAAGCTGAAGAACAACAATCAAGATGATGAAGCATGCCAGCATAGTCAACACTGTTTATCAGTGATACAGCTGAGTACTCATCTTCAGGTTTCAGAATGTCTCCGAAGTCCTTATTAGAATCATGGAATCATGGAATCATAGAATAGTTAGGGTTGGAAGGGACTTCAACATCATCTAGTTCCAATGCCCCTGCCATGGGCAGGGACACCTCACACTAAACCATGTCACCCAAGGCTCTGTCCAACCTGGACTTGAACACCATCAGGGATGGAGCATTCACAACTTCCTTGGGCAACCCACTCCAGTGCCTCACCACCCTCACAGTAAAGAGCTTCTTCCTTAGATCCAATCTAAACGTCTCCTGCCTGACTTTGAACCCGTTACCCCTTGTCCTGTCACTACAGTCCCAAAAGAAATGTCCCTCTCCATCATCCTTATAGGCCTCCTTCAGATACTGGAAGGCTGCTCTGAGGTCTCCACGCAGCCTTCTCTTCTCCAGGCTGAACAGCACCAACTTTCTCTGCCTATCTTCATACGGGAGATGCTCCAGTTCCCTGATCATCCTCGTGGCCTCCTCTGGACTTGTTCCACCAGCTCCATGTCCTTTTTATGTTGAGGACACCAGAACGGCACACGGTACTCCAAGGGAGGTCTGACGAGAGCAGAGTAGACGGGCAGGATCACCTCCTTCGACCTGCTGGTCACGCTTCTTTTCATAAAGCTCAGGATACTGTTTGCTTTCTGGGCTGCAAGTGCACACTGCCAAAACTCATTTTCTCATTGACCAACACCCCCAAGGCCTTCTCCACAGAGCTGCTCTGAATCTCTTCTCTGCCCAATCTGTAGCTGCGCCTGGGATTGCTCCCACCCCAGTGTGGGACCTTGCACTTGGCATGGTTAAACTTTGTAAGGTTGGCATCAGCCCACCTCACAAGCATGTCAAGGTGCCTCTGGATGGCATTCCTTCCCTCCAGCATATGAACCGAATCACACAGCTTGGTGTCATCAGCAAATTTGCTGAGGGCACACTCAATCCCACTTGTCCATGTCACCAACAAAGATGCTGAGCAAGACCGGTTCCAGCACTGATTCCTGAGGGACACCACTCGTTAGTGGTCTCCAGCAGGACATTGAGCCATTGGCAACAAATCTTTACATGTGGCCATCCGGTTGGTTCTTTATCCACCAAGTGGTCCATCTATCAAACTGATGTCTCTCCAATTTAGAGACAAGGATGTCGTGTGGGACAGTGTCGAACTCTTTGCACAAGTCCAGGTAGATGACGTCAACTGCTCTAACCCCTGTCCATCAGTTCCGTAGCCCCATCATAGAAGGCCACCAAAGTGGTCAGGCAGGACTTCCCCTTAGTGAAGCCATGCTGGCTGTCACCAAGCACTTTGTTGTTTTTCATGTGCCTTAGCATGCCTTCCAGGAG
>WYDI02030375.1:0-61168 GCA_009867235.2 Psittacus erithacus
GGAAGGAAGGAAGGAAGGAAGGAAGGAAGGAAGGAAGGAAGGAAGGAAGGAAGGAAGGAAGGAAGGAAAGGAAGGAAAGAAAGGAAAGGAAGGAAGGAAAACTGTAAACCTGAATACTACTGTGCAGTATTCTAGTTTCAAAGAATAGATTATTACCAGGAAGGACTGCTCAGAGCCTTCACTTGTCTTTCTGGAATGATGAAGAGCAATGAAAATGTACCTGCAAGACCTGTTAAGGCATGAAAGCCCTGGGAGGAAGACTGTTACCTTCCTTGAATTCTCAGAGGCTAAGGAAGACAAGTAATAAGAGAGATTTCAACAGATAAAAATGTTGGGGTTTTGTAAAAAGCCACACAAACTTACAAACTCATTTTGTAGTTTGGTACTTTTGGGGGGCAATTATTTCCAAAGATTGCAACTCTATGATTTAATTTGGTTTTATTTCACTAGGGTAAGCCTATTTTTCTTTTATCTAAAAATCACTGCCATATGATCAAGCTAATGAAGGTCACTTTACTCCTTTGCAAGTGTCTGATCAAACAGAATGAACTGAAAACTGTCTAGTGGTTTCCACTAGGCACCAAGTGAATAATGCTTCGACACTCTGAAGCATGCTTTTTACCTTGCTATATGGAGTAGGAGTTAGAGACCAGACTAAGCGGGTAACACATCTAAAGAAATCAGTTTCTTATAACAAGCAAAAGCAGCTTCTGTGACTGAGCACTGAGAAGGGCATGAAAGAGCATTTGGAAAACAGGCCCTTGAGAAATCATTCACAAGTTCATCAGGTTTTTATATGTATTTATGTATATAATATTTATCACCTCTCAAATGAAGTTTTTGCCATAATTTTTTTCACTAAATGAAAAAGGGAAATGATTATGGTATATAAGATGTGGATGAGAATTTATCTTGCATTTTAATATATCATACAATCTGTAAAATTTTGATATGAGAAATAAACACTTGAGAAATAAGATTCACCAGAATATGAAATAGGTAACAAACCTAAGTGTAGTTTTGTTAGAGGCCTACAGAAACAAATATATGTATATACATATATACACAAGTATTGACTAGGGGGATGTACAAACAGATTAGGGATTAAACTTCTGATAGCTCTATATATAGCCACCAGAGCCCTAAGAAGTAGAGCAGGACATTTATGGAGCGATAGACTACCATAGTCAGTCCCACTGCTCAGACAGGATAGAGTCAGCAGTGATTCATCAATGACCCCAGGAGTAGGATTCACATGAACAAGCCACCACATGTTTATTATTTATTTGTTTAAGAGACTCCTGTATTCGGATGGTATAAAAATATGACTTTGTAGTAACTTTGAACTAACTGGAAAAACAATTATTAGTTTATTTCCTTTGTTGTATGTACAAAATAGCTACTGCATTATTGAATGATACTTTCTTAAATATTCATCATGTAATTATGAAGACTTACATTAGATTTAGGAATTATATTTAGACTGATGGAAGGTATCCAAACTGAAGCCACAGGATTAAGGCTAATCTGATTAATAAAATGGCAGAATACGTAAGTAATCCAATTCTTTCAGTTTTAGATTTATAGAAAAAATTTCAAAGAACTTAGACTAGGTGTTTAAGTATTTAACTTTGCCCAAATGCCTGATATAATTTTAAATCATTAAACTAATTTCTGTTCATGGATAATATCTTTTGCAAAAATCAACCTACTTACAAAATATTTAAGAAAACATTTTTTCCCCCAGAAGAAATATGACTTGTCTGTGCCTGTATTTAAAAATGGGATATTAAATTAGTGAAATGACATTCTACTTTCTCTAAACATAAACAAGAATGCTATTAGCATTATTAAAGTACATCAGCTTTCATATACTAATGCTTTCATGGACTTCCATACTTACTGATGCAGAAACATAATAGTAGGTCTGGCAGTTTAAGTCCTGAAATGTGTGAACTTCATTACCTACCTAATGAAGCATACAAACAATGTATTTCAGAATTCTTAGAACCAGATCACTTTGCATTGGCTCATACATTCACATTTACACCATATATTTTTAATGTCATCAGCATACTAACTCCTACTGAGTTTAGGCTGAGACTTGCTTTACAAATGTATCTGCATTTGTTGATCTCTACACTGTTTTGATTTGGTTTTGATTTAATAGATCCAGCTCTGACTGTATGAGAAAGACTTCGTGAGACCTTAGTGTACCAAAATACCTAGAAAATTAAAATGGACTTTGGAATTCTGCAAATATGTGAATATCAGGCTCCAAGTTATTGAAGCAAAGTTTTGCATACTGTTTATATTTCTGTTTTATTCTTCAAAAAGCAAAATTTCCCCAGGAGAACCTCCACTTACTGCAAAAGCCATAAATCTAAAATTCAAAGACTGCAGCTGGCTTTGATTCATTTTATGATGGATAAACATAAAATCTTTTCCTTCTGTTATTTCACATTAAATATGATATGAACTATAGAATAATATCATCAAAAAGCTAAGCTTTAGTTTTCTATAACTTTCAAGGTCCAAATCCTTACCCCTGTAATACTTACTAATTAAGCTGCATCTTCAAGGGTAAACTGGCACACTGTGAAATGGCCAGTAAGCAACACAGTGGTTCCTGTTTGTTGGTCTTAACTCTGAGACCATCTGCTAGGCTACAGTTGTTCTTTATGGTATTCCATGGCTGGGAATTATGAGCACAGACTATCATGAAACTTTTGCTGTGCCTCTTCCGACAATGTCAGGTCTGCAGTGATTCAACTGCTTTACCTCCACAGCACGCATCTCTCTCTGGAGGTCAGCTGGGAGACAACTGTAGAGCTCCCTTCACTAACCTATGAAACAGTCACAGAAAGCGGGGTCCTGGCAACAATACTGAGCTTAGCTCAGTGGATGAACCAAAAAAAGCCATCTGTGTATCAAAAAAAAACCATGGGCCAAAATCAAAGCATCATAGCTTTGACTTCTATTTCTGCTTCTGAAAGCAAAGCAAACTGCCAAACTATTTCAAGGCAGAGAAGTAAAAGTGTTTCTCTCTAAAATAATTCTATAGTCAACTTTAAGGATTAATGTTATGCATTTTCTATCTGAACTGACTTAAATTTGTCATTTCACAACAGAAACAGAAAACTGTATAAATTTGTTCTATTTACAAATTACCAATTTCATAATCACAGAATAACAGAATGGTTTAGGTTGGAAGGGATCATCTAGTTCTAAAACCCCTTTTATTTGTAGGGTCACCTCCCACTAGACCAGTTTGCTTGAAGCCCTGTCCAAACTGGCCTTGAACAGTGCCAGGGATGGGGCAGCCATGACTTCTTCAGGCAACCTGTTCCAGCACCTCACCACCCTCACAGTGAAGAATTTCTTCCTTATATATAATGTAAATTTCCCCTCTTTCAGCTTAAAGCCATTCCCTCTTGTCTTGTCACTACATGCCTTTGTAAAAAATTCCTCTGCAGATTTCTTACAGGCCCCCTTTCAGTATTGGAAGGCTGCTCTAAGGTCTCCCTGGAGCCTTCTCTTGCGGCTGAACAAGCCCAACTCTCTCAGTCTTTCCTCATACGAGAAGTGCTTCAGCCCTCTGATCACCTTCATGGCCCTCCTCTGGACCCACTTTAATAGGTCCATATCTTTCTTATACTGGGGGCCCCAGAGCTGGATACAGTACTGAATAACGTAGTGAAATATAAGATATACAGCATCCTCCATTTCAGGACAGCTGGCTAGAAATTCCAGCACAAACTGAAGCTTATAGACTCAAAATAGAGTGACATTTACAGAACAGATCATGTATTGTACCTGTGATTTGGATCAAATAGTTACTTTTCTTACAATAATCTCCGATAGGAGAAAAACATTAGATATCACAAGACTGTAAATTAAAGACTGTATTTCTGGCCAAGACAAAAACAAACTTTTTTTTTTTAGATTTACAATTACACCAATAGTAAAATTGCTTTAATATTGAACTAAGTATTTCCAAAGGTGAGTTAATTCCTCAGGGCTATTGCTTCTATTTCCACGCCTAACACCTCATTCTGCTTTCCCTCTCACATTTGTACCTATTTACTAGATACTCCAGAAGATGCTATCAGTCTGATGCAGGTTAATCCACACTTTATGATGCACAGAAAGATGACCTTATGCACTTCAAAATACATATCCAACAGAGTCAACTAAAGAAGTAATAATCACTGCAGAAGAAATTTTTCTTCTGAAATTTTGAAAACATTTTGAGCATTCTCTGTGTAGCCATACAGATCCACTTTCTTTTTCTTTTTTTTTTCTTTCTTTTTTTTTTTTTTAACTAAGAACTGATTAGAAAATGAAGGTCCTATCATAAAAATGCTGGTATGTGAACTATTCAAGGAGCACAGCTTTGCAAGCATAGGCGCATGTAAGGAAAAAAAGTAACATTTCTTTTCCTATTTTTAATTTACAGAACTAGTCCTCAAGGTCACATGAAAGGAGTCCCAAGTGATGAAGCCTAGTATGACATACACATATTTGTGTTTCTTAATGACTAAAAAAGCTATATAAATTATAGCTATATTTTATAAATAACCCCCCCCAATAAACCAACATGCCATGTCTGTCATCTCAGTCCACTATTTTAGCGGACTAATAGAAGAAAAAAAAGATTGCCAATTACACCAATCATGAAAACAAGAAAGACACGAGAACTTGTCTTTTACTGTGTTTTTGGTTTGATAAGGTGTTTGGTTTATTCTGGGGTGTTTTGTGTTTATATGTTCTAATCAGAAGTCTGTGCTTCCTTGTTCATGTTCTCTTTGTTACTCCAATGTGCATCATAATATTCATGAGACGCATGAGACACTAAATGAACTAAATCAATGATGTTAGACAAACCAACACACTTCAAGGTAATTACTCTGATATGGCTGAAACTCAGCAATTTTGAACCTAACACACTACTACTTTAGACTTGACGTTAGGAAGCAGAATTCAACATCCTGCTTGCAGGAAAATGTATAAAATGGAGCAAAGATAATGTATCCAAAGAGCAGATTCAACTATTAGAGAATCTCACAGAATCACAGAATCATTAGGGTTGGAAGGGAGCTCTGGAGATCATCCAGTCCAATCCCCCCATCAAGACAGAGTCTTCTAGAGCAGGTTACACAGGAACATGTCCAGGTGGGTTTTGAATGTCTCCAGAGAGGGAGACTCCACAGTCTCCCAGTGCAGCCTCTTCCAGGGCTCTGCCACCCTCAACATAAAGAAGCAAAACTTCTTCTGTCATCTTAATATAATGCTGCAGTGAAGAAAGCCGAACGTTGAAAGTGCAAACATTCAGAGAAAATAATAATACCGGAAATGTAATGTATATTCTGCAATATTAGTATATCTCCTAATCTGACATACTGCACTCATTTCTACACTTAAGATAGAGGTGACATAAACACAGTCTGACACCTCCAGGAAAAACTTCAATGGCAGAGGCGTTTCCTCTGCTGTATGCAGGTTTCTATCCAATTAAAATATAGTGAAATAAAAACTTCTAAATAGTCTGCTTCAGGCTTTAAGTCCCATCAAACCCAGATGCCACCGTTGTTTCACCATGTATCAATCGGACTGATCAACATCTACTCTTCTTTGCCATTACACAGACAGGGATTGCCCTTTTATGGGTCAGTGTCTCACCTACCATGCAATACCCCTGCTGATAAAAGAGAGGAAATATGAGCAGCTAATCTTCGGAACTTTAATGCTTTTTCCCCTTCTGTCCCTTTTTTGGCATGATAAAGGCTGACACAATTCTATGAGCACTGCTATCCGCTAAACACGGATAATAAAATTAAATTACTTGAATTATCTACAGTATTTCATAAGTCACCATAATGATGATTTGGTATACATAAGAAAATGAAAGCACCAGCTGATGCAACCATCCACCAAAGTCTTAAGACCTTTCTCACACAAAGATGGTATTTACTCAGGTTGGACTTGCAAAGGAGATCTAGGGCTGTGCAAAACAGTCTCTTTGTTATCGGTTTACTCCCAACTCAAGCGAAAGCTAAAACCATGATAAATTTATATTAAGGATAGCCAAAGTAAAATCCATAGGCCAAACACATTCCAGGATGCTTAACTTGATTGTCCGAGAATAATTGCCGGCTCCAACACATGTTCTTTGTGTACTGAATTCATTTTAGAAAAAGAGATGGGACAGAATGCACACCAAAATCTGCATTTGCCTGATATCACTGATTATGTGGCATCTAAATTTAGGTTGTAATCTCTGCAGAGCAGGGCCTTTGTTTCCTGTTTGCTCCGTAATTATTACAGTATAGTCTGGCATAATTGAAAATATATACTGTTCTGACACAGTTTTTCAAATAACTGTGGGCATTAAATATTGCCTATCAAACACTGGATAAAATGTCAGTAGATGAGTAATTTGATCACATTCTGAAAACTCTATTTCTGAAAAATTTCATTTTTTGCTATTTCCTTTTATTTTCATGTTGAGTTATCTCTTGGAACATAGCTCTTCTGTTTGCATCATCATGGATAAAAATAAAATAAAATGGATATTATCACTGTTTATATGCCTGCTTCTAGTAAAATTTACAATGTTCTGTGAAGCTATTTTTTCTAACACAGTACTACCTTGAAACACTGGCTAAAACAGAAACGACTTAGGTTTGCCATACTCAAATAAAACAGGTCAAAAAACCTAATCTTCTGAACACGTATGGCAGGCAAAGGCTGCTGGTAAAGATATTATCCCACCTTATCTAAGTAAAGAACTGAACATATGTAATTAAGACTTTTCTGAAATTACAAAGAAAGTCTATAGTAGATCTAGAAATTATCGAGATCATCCTCACTTCTGATGATGCAGGAAGTTTGCTCTTACTGTATTTTCATTGATCCCTAAAGGCAAAAAAAAAAAACAAAAACCAAGCCAATATGCTCTCACAAAATTGCTCAATGTTCAGCAGGGGGCTTCCAACTAGGAAGAAAAATGACGAATGGCAACTATTGCTCGGAAGCAGTCATATAGTTGCGAAGAAGGAATAAAAAATCCCGCTTGCTTTGCTGTGCTAGCCCACATTACCAGAAGGCTGTCTCAGTCTTTGCAAGCATTCTCTCTCTACTTTACATCATGTGTACGTGGCTTTATCTTCATCCCAGTAAACAACAAAAACATAGCTAAAATCCAAATAGTTTAATATTAAAAAAATATGTTTGATGATTGTATAAACTAACTGAACTTCAACATTTAAAAGATCAATTAAAATAAAATTATTAAAGCTATTAACAAAAAAACCCCCAAAACAACACCAAAAAAACCCATATCTATAAAGAGAGTGAAAACTAGGAAGATGATGAGGCTTTTGGGGATAAATGGGGTGCTTTTGTTAAAAATGGAGTTTTATAACTCACTTAAAGAAAAAAGGGAATGCACCTGAACCATATGATGCAATACTTTTGAGACTTTCAGACTTCAATTGCGTCAAGTCATCTTAGCATTTAGCAAGAAATAGAAAACTATCTAAAAAAAAAAATAAAAACCCCATCAAAAACAAAAAAGACCCAAACCACAAACAAAAAAACCCCAAAACACCTCAACATAATCTTGAGCAGCTACACACACACAGATTTTAAGGTTAGACAGCAAATTTATTGATTTCCTAGATGGACCTTATACGAACACAGCGATGGAATTTCATCAGTAGATAGCGAATTTCAATTGTTTATAAAAGGAGTTTTAACTTTGAAAAAAAATTCTTACAGTACAGAATGCTAGTACAGTTATAAATAATAAGCAGTTGTTTCCCTCTCATTTTTGGAGCTTGATCATTTTTGATATTTATTTGCAATGAAGATGGGCTGCAAGTATGGTATAAGTGCTCTAAATATTTTTAATGGCAAATTATTAATACTGCTCCTTTTAATGCAGAAAACTGAGTCTTTCTGCTTTTATTCAGAGAGAAAAAAAAAATCCTTCTGATTATCTGGTCACTACATAAGTTAATACAATGTCTTTCTGCCACTGACAAGATGCAAGTCAAACCTCTTCAGCATTTATTATTTTAATATTTTAAAGTATTATATATGAATATTAATTAACATTTTGTTAAATGAGACTGAATCCAATTTTTAAGTCCAATGTAATAACATCCAAATTTTTTGCTGTTACACTGTAAATAGGAAGTCTCACATTAGATACTGGTAAACGTTGAAAATTCTAAAACAACTCAGTGCTCGCTTTCTTGAAGAACTGCAAATTCTTGGCAGCTTTAGTCAGTTAAATGTTTCAAAAAATTATGGTAGCACTTTTCTAGTTATTTAAGAAATAAAAGATTTTGTTTCCTGAGAAGTATTCTCAATTTGCTTCACTTTTGCATACTACTGAATTCTTAAATATTCTTCAGAAGGACCTAGTACTAACAATTTCAGGCACAACAGAGTAAATGAATAGGACCTGAAATCTCATCCTGTGTCGTAGTTACTTACCTTCCCTTTACGTTTTGCTTATAATGCTTTTGCAAGTAAATTTGCTCCTTTCAGAAGCTACTGAAACACTGGTCTTGTTAAACTTAAAAAAACCAAAACCAAACTATTCTGCTCTTCTAGCTTTCTAGCTTTTTTGGAAGATAGATGACAAAATTATACTAACAGTTATGATTTGGGCAAAATTAAGTGCCTCTACCCAACACAATGATCCAGGGTGCCTGTTCTCCAACACAGACTGACTTCTAGGAGCACAAAGAGTAGAAAAATGTTCTTATTTAGAAGTACCTAGTCTAGAACTAGCCAGCTAAGTTCTACACAACACAATGTTTAGTAATTATCTCACTCCCTTCACGGGATTGAAAAGGTAAGTAAGCACTAAGCAAGCCACCAGCGATGATATTATCTAATACACTTAAGCAGCTCTGGGGCTAAAGAAATCCATGCCACTTTTACTCAAGGATATCACAAAAAAGGAAAGAAGGACACTTTGTAGTCTCACAGCCTTTTGGGCAGCACTTTGACACCTGGAGTAGGCAGTTTAGGTCTTGCCCTTTGTCCAATGAGCCATATGCTTCAATATATACATAGCCTGAGAAGTGATATACAACTGTAATTCTGTGATCATTCAGACATTTCTGGGGCATGTTATTTCTTGTTCTTAAAGGGCAACTGTCCGCAGTGATACAAAAAAACTTCTTGCTCCTTCTTAAAGTGTCTCATAACTTTCTTACAAATCCTGTAGCAGCAAATCTGCACCAAGGCACGGGTTTCAAATGAGGTACTCAGTAACATGCTATCCCTTTCAGAGCAATAGTTTTATCTTCCTATTGACATTTCTTTCACAACAAGTGGTTTCCCCCCTCCTTTTTTATCATGGCATAGAGACCTCACAGGAAAAAAAAAAGGTTTAAGCTGTAAAGTACATCAGGATGATTAATAACCTTTGCATCTTGGCTGGATGGGCACACGCAGAGAGTCCAGTCAACAGCTCAGTGTCCAAGTGGAGACCAGTAACGAGTGGTGTCCCTTAGGGGTCTGTGTTGGGATCGATCCTGTTTAACATCTTTGTTGATGACATGGACAGTGGGATTGAGTGCACCCTCAGCAAGTTTGCCGATGACACCAAGTTGTGTGGTTCGGTTGATACGCTGGAGGGAAGGAATGCCATCCAGAGGGACCTTGACACACTTGAGAGGTGGGCCCATGCCAACCTCATGAAGTTCAACCAAGCCAAGTGCAAGGCCCTACACCTGGGTCAGGACAATCCAAGGCACAGCTACAGGTTGGGCAGAAAAGAGATTCAGAGCAGCCCTGCAGAGAAGGACTTGGGGGTGTTGGTTAATGAGAAACTTAACGTAAGTCAGCTTCAGCATGCACTCGCAGCACAGAAACCAACTGTATCCTGGGCTGCATCAAAAGAAGGGTGACCAGCAGGTCGAAGGAAGTGATCCTGCCCCTCTACTCTGCTCGCATGAGACCCCATTTGGAGCACTGTGCACAGTTCTGGTGTCCTCAACATAAGGAGGGCACGGATCTGTTGGAGCAAGTCCAGAGGAGGGCCACGAGGATGATCAGGGGGCTGGAGCACCTCCCGTATGAAGACAGGCTGAGAAAGTTGGGGCTGTTCAGCCTGGAGAAGAGAAGGCTGCTTGGAGACCTCATAGCAGCTTTCCAGTATCTGAAGGGGGCCTACAAGGATGCTGGAGAGGGACTCTTCATCAGGGACTGTAGCAATAGGACAAGGGGTAACAGGTTCAAAGTAAAACAGGGGAAGCTTAGGTTAGATATAAGGAGGAAGTTCTTTACTGTGAGGGTGGTGAGGCACTGGAACAAGTTGCCCAAAGAAGTGGTAAATACTCCATCCCTGGTGGTGCTCAAGGCCAGGCTGAAGAGAGACTTGGGCGACATGGTCCGTTTGTGAGGTGTCCCTGTCCATGGCACGGGGAGTGGAATGAGATGATCATAATGTGCTTTTGAACCCTAACTATTCTATGATTCTATGATCTTTATGACGTAGCAAAGCTATTAGTCAGGTTCTTGAGAATTTCTTGAAACATATGGCAGCCAGTGAATAGAATACTGGGGTTTATTCAATAAGTCAGCTTAAAAATATCAACAAGTAACTGGGCAAATGGTATACAAGTAGTTTTCTCTTACACTTTTCCTTCACACTCTTGGTAACTACAAGTTTTACTACTGGATGACAAATTTCAGATAGTATTTATTTTCTTTTTTTCAAGTAGTAAACCCTTTATTTGTATTCAATAGTTGTAAGAGAAAACCGCATGGATGGTAGTACCATGGAGATGACTGCTTTATTAAGATCACAGGAACAACAGTACGGCTGTAATTCACTGCAGAGTTTCCATACATTTTGTAGTGAAAGTGACGATGAGTTGATGATTTTGCAATAAAACTGTCAAATACAGCAAGCTATTCAATAAAGGCTATTTTATGAAGTGTCACATTGATACCCAGATTCTTTTCAGATTAGTTTAGGCGCAGTTTTCCTAACAACTAATTATAATATATGGCTTTTATTTTTTTTATAAAATAAACAAAACCCCCAAAACAGAAAACCAAAATAACTCTTCTGAAGGCATCTTCTATAAATTATTCATACATTTGTGGACTTGGTTTTAAAAACTGTCAAGTAAAATTTCAAAATGAATCTTTTGGTCCCAATGTGCAATTCTTGATCAAAATATTCTTCATTGAAATGCTTGTATTTATTGCTATTATTTATGTATGTAAGATAATAGAACTTAACTAACCTCTTGATATTTTGAGAGTTCACTACATTCCACACTCTTACTGAAGAAAGATGTATGTTATTTTGGCTTATCATCTTAAAAGAGAGATTCTTTGGTCACTAAAATATTATTTCTTCACAGTTCTATAAATCTTCATTTTCATACCTCATCTATCACTTACGCAGCCAGAAACCACATTACAAAATTGGGACGTACATTGCTAGCAATATAAAACAGCAGAAAGGTTATTCATCATTACCTTTTCCATGTGTGTCAACACAGCAGTAGGAAGGCCTCCTATTTAAATTTCTTACATTTCCAGGATCTAGCAAGATCTGATACATCCTTTGTAATTACTTTGGTATTTCTGATTCTAAGATTGTAATTTTGTTTTTATTATCTCTCAGTATATTTCTATATTGAGTTGTTCCTGGGTTTATGCATTTTATACATAGCAACTGATGGATAATAAAAGGAATTTTTCAAAGTTTAATTACTTTATCATATTCAAAGCTGCTTATAAACTCATTCAATTTAAAGAAATAACATTTTCATCAGCAGTAAAACAAAGTGTTTTGGAGCTGTGATGCATTATGTAGAGAAAGACGTTATTGTAGAGCATATGGTTCTGTTAGAATAGAATGTTTTATCAAGGATATTAAAAGAGCAGAAAGATATCTTGCTTTTCCCACAACTTTTCCTCAAGAATAAATATAATTTTTATTCTTATGTATTCTCTAATGTATAAGTTGTAAACAAACTATGATTTACATAAACCGAGATTTAAATATAATGCTACGTAAACATAACACAAGCTTTACTTTATAGAGCCAGGTTCTTTTTTTATGTAGCAAAGCTTCAGCAATTTAATACAGATAATGAAGTAAGGGTGGGGGGAAAAGTTCAAATTAAATAATTCAATTGTACAAGCTTATCTTTAGTTTCTTTCTTTTTTTTTTTAATTTCCTAAAGAAAGACTAAACCTATGTGATACTCATCACTATTGACTTCTCATTTACTTTTCTGCAATTCTTCATAAAGATTCTCTAACAATTATCTTTTGATTTGCTTGATTTTGTATAAAATATTTACCTTTTTTTATATCAGTACTTTAAAAAGGCAGTAATGGTTTCTAAATATAATTAAAAGTTTGACTGTACCAAGCAAAATATACATATTTCTGCAAGCAGAATTACTTGAAAGTTACCAATATTATTGCAGAAAGCATAATCTTCAGGGTTTTAATTCCAGCTGATGGCACACTAACCCATCCTGTGACCCAGAATGCAGCTATCTTATAGAGTAGCTACAAGTCTCATTTAGTATTTATAATATATCTGTCCTGTGATACTGGCCAGGTGATTGTGTAGGGATTTTTTTACTAGCACCTTAATAGCAAACAACAATGAACAACATATTCTTACAAATTAACTCATGTTTTCAGTTTTTTACTTCTCAAAGTGTGAGATCCCTCGCTTCAGCCTGGGAAGAGGTAGCATACCAGATACAATTCAGTCTCTTTCTTCCTGTGTGACAAAGCAGCCCTGCACTTCCTCTCCTTCCTGATAGAATACAATGAATGGCTTTGGCGCCTGACAGTGACACATTACAAAAGGCTGAGTGTGAGAGAGGTATACAGCTGCTGCAGAGGAGCACAAGTGGCACAGTGCTTATGCTCGGGTCATGGAATGGAGTAGACTGAATAAGTATTCACAATTGCTAAGACATAGCCATGGTAACCTATCTGTAATCATGAAGAGGCAAAAAAACCCACAGGAAATAGTCTGTGGGTGAGGTAGTCAGGGGAGGACTTGCAGCAGGACTCTGGTGTAAGGCTCAGGTGTAAAGGAGAGGATGCTCTCTAGAGCTGGGGGGAACACACAGGTTTCAGCAACTGAAGGCTCTCTGGTCCACGGTTCAGCTCTGGCTGTGAGCAAGATTCCCAGGGATGGACTTGGGGACAACACAATGCGTGCAGTAGACTGGGCTAAGTATGCGCTGGGCTGCAAAGCAAAACAACTGCACTAGGTGAGAGCACTGTGAAGCACGGAAGGCTTCAGAAGAGCTCTGGTAGGGAGGAAACAGTTTGAAAACCCCAGCTGTGCTGTCCATAAGTAATGTTCCTATGTTCAGGACAGCATAGCACTGTGAAGGGGTGAAAGTGGTGAACTACCCCCACAGTAGGTGCAGCAAGAACAAATGTATCCTGTCTATAGCAGTATTTAGCAGGTCTAATTCAAACCATAGTGATCTCCTTTTTCTTCACACAACATGCAGGGGAAAAACTCATGCAATTAAAAATATTAAAATAACTACTGTTCTTTTAAAGATGTACTTTAGGCGACAGTACATCACATTTGGCTTTTATTTGGGAAAACCTTTTATGTCTCATTGTAAAGTCCTACCGTTCTTTTCCCTGGAAGTGTCATGATCTCCTTAAAATTCAGAAGCAATAAATACCTCTCGAATAGTGTTTAGCACTACCTACACTTGAACAACTATAAACTAAGCATGAAAAAACCTTCATGAATCTATTCTGCTACCATAGAAGATTGGATCAAAAAGGGCCCTAATCATACTTTATTTTATCTCCTCCCACTACAGAAACACTGACCCTGTGTACTTCTGACAAGAAATATTTTTTTGACTTTAAAATTATTTCATTAACAACAGGATGACGTTAGAAGATGCTATACTACAGCAAGATGCACTTGAAAGGACGCAGAAGGATTGCACCCTAAGTTGCACTTTTGCTGACAAGGATATTGACAGATTCAGCATAGAAAATTAATTGCTAAATCAGAGCAAAAATTAATCTTGTATACTTTAAGTTCAAACTCAACTAATAATTTTTGGAATTCTTATAGATTAAAACTAAGAAATCATCATTAAAATATAGTCACCATGCAGCTAGCCACAGATGCAAGCTGTAATATAGTTGGGTAACTGCATACTCATTCATGATTTACAGTCTGATAACTTGCTTTCCTTTTTCTTTTTGAGGTATGAAAACCAGCATTTAATCTATCTTAGAAGGCAATTTCACTTAAAATGAAGTGCAGTTTTCCTACAGAACAAAATTTAGTCATGCATGCAATTCACATGAGGACATACAGGAATTATGCTTGCATTTCATGTGAAGTCTACAACTCTTATCTTCAGAAGACTTGTCTTAGAATTAAAAATTAAAATGCACTAGAAAATACATTTGTTGGCTATGAATAAGGGCTGTAATGTTAGGGTGTATGTATGTACTTCTGAATTCAATGAAGTATGTGATTCTAAAATCAATTGCATGTCAAACAGGAACATGTTCTTATGTAATATATAAGCACTATCCAATTCTTCTCAAACTTCAAATAAAACAAACAAATTTTCTGTCTCTCTGTCAATAATATGTTTCAAGGCCAGGAAGAGAATAGCAGTTAAATAATGTAATTTCACATAAATGTAGTCTAAGTAATATCCGTATGTGTTATGACAAGAATGCAGTCCAAACATGCAATGTGATTTTGATATATTATGGAATCTAACTGACGGAATAAAAAGGAACAGGTAATATGTGTGTGTATATATGCATATACATATTTTTTTTTTAGTTAAGGGGATAGAGAATCTTAGCCTATGTATAAACCTTATGTATAAACCAGTTATCAGTTTCAGGGAGGAAACTGGAGGTATCTCCAGGCCTATGATCTTGAGAATATGTCTGATTCTATAGTGAGGGGTATAAGGACACACATGCATCCAAGGGCGACAGGACATTGTTGCCTTCTCTAAACCTTTTAAACTTTTTCTTCTCATTTTTCCACCATAAAACATCTTGCTTGGTTAATTCAGGAAAGGGGAACCAGAACTGAAGAACTAATAAAGACTAGTAGCACACCATTAGACTTGTGCATCTGGTGAGGAGAGATGTAAGAAGAGGCTGCAGCTGTACTATGTGGGATAGAATTGAAAGCTTCTTACAAGCCTAAAGCTGTACTCTGTGAATTCCTGCTTTTTCCTCCTTGTTTAAGAATAAATGTATTTCTTTATCTATAGTGATCACATTCTATATTTTTTTACAATGTGCTTCCACTATGAAGATAAGCAACATCAAATTAAGGGGAGAAATTTGAAATATATAATCAGTGACTTTCACTGACATTTATTCTATATGTGATTTGGAAAATCTGTGTGCAAAGTGTCTCCTGATAGAACTCTCCTGATGGCAAAGTCATAAAGTGCCTGAAAAACGTTATGCTTATCAACTATTACAACATTTTCCATATTTGCTGAAACATCATATGATACCAGAATCACTACTTACTGCGGTCAGTAATTATAGTTCTGGCCTCCTGATTGCTTGTCTTGTTTTTTAGATTTTGTGCTGCAGTTATTAGTTCATCCAGCTGGGGACGTCTTTGCTCCAGATCCTGTAGTATTGCCTAGTTGCACACAAATACAAAAATAAAACAAAGAAAAATACATGTAGAGCCGTTGAGAAGACTATAAAAAGAGACTTTCTTGGTGCGAGCTTTATTTAAAGCAGAGATTTTGGATCAAGAATTTGGTCTAAACCTTCCAAATATTCTTATTATTCTTAACATACAAATACCAAGTATAACTTGCAAAAATAATTTTATAAGAACCTGTAAAACTAGAATATAGAATGACAATAATTCTTTCTTTTTTAACTTATATTTTCCTAGTAACTCATGAAGCCTAATTAATAATGTTTGTTTCTTAATGTGTTGACTCTAATTACTATCTCTTCCTTCTCAGTTAAGACTATTACCATCGCTTTTTCTGTCCTGACACCTTACCTAGCAGAAACATAATTAACACTGACAATAATTTATATGTTAGTTAAGCAGATACACAAAGCCCAGGCAATCTGACTAGAAAGTAAGAAGTGGATCTAGAGTTTCTTATAGGGAAAAAGATGGGCTTTAAAATAATGACTCGTGGTCTTTGGTATGTAATAAAAACTAAGATACAAGAGCTTTAGATATTATGAAAATGAGAACTCAAGAAAAGTAAGGTATATAAAATTCATGCACATATTATTTTGACTTATTTTGAAGGATTAGGGAAGAGTAAACAAGGATTCAGTTTAATGATTTCCCAGATAAGAAGCATCCAAGCATGTATTTAAAACACATTGACCCAATCTAGCAACTTCAAGTTCCTATTGTGTAGCTTACAGAAAAGCTGCTCATTAGATTTCCCAGTCTTAGGAGTTGAAAGTAGCAATATTTATTACCAAATTATGAACAAATTACATTTTTCTGCCCACAATTTTGAGGCAAGAGAACAGAATAGCTTGCTGTCAGATAGTAGGTACAGTACATCAGCTATTACACTGACAACAAAAGTTATTGGAGGATTCTAATTTTTAGGGCTTTTTATGTGGGCAGTGTTCAGTGTTTAGGTAATCTGTATATTCACCTGGCTGTGGACTGTGTGTCTTGAGCATTTTATTGTCTTAAAAGTCCACCCCCTATGTCATGTGTCATCATGTCCTCCCACCTGCTCCCTACCCCTTAAAATGCTTTTATTCTAAATAATCATAATTTATCTTAATAAGCTGATATGATCTTAAGGCGCTTTCAAACCCTAACTATTCTATGTTTGTATGATTCTATGATAGTCACTGACTGCACTGGATGGAAAAATACCTGCAGAGTCTTATCTCAAATATGGCCCTCCAATATGAGATTAGAGTTAACATAATTTCATCAAGTTGAAGGTGACAGCTAAAGGTTTAACATAATTTTCTTTTCAATGAGATTACTAAAAAAGTATGAGAATATCACTTTTAGTAACTACAGCATGCATCATCAAAAGTAAGCTAAAAGCTCCACCAAGTTTCATTTTTGTGCAGTTATAAACTCTTCAGAAAAAAAGGTAATTTTCAAGATACATGTCCTGTAAAATTCTTGCCTTTAACTTCTGTATCAGAAGTTCTTAGAAAATCTGTTACAACTGGCTTTCTAAACTCATACTCAAAAGCTTGGACGGTATTTTTTCACTTGTATACTGATTGAATTGCACGTAGAGACATGCAGTTAAAGCAGCAGCTTGCAAAATTAAGCAAAGAACAAATTTCTTATTAGAGGTCTCTCTTTAGTGAAAGTACTCGAGAAAAAGACACAAAATCTCCTGATGCAGTTACTACCTCTAGATATCTATGTGCCTTCAAAACTCCATTTCCTAGGCAGACAAGTTAATGAGCGACATGAATTTTACAATAGAAAAAAACAGTCCCTCTGCAGTCTAGCAACACCTGTATTATACATATTGCCAAAATGGACTGTGCAGAAGAAACATTAAAATACATACAACATGCCCAGATAATTATGTGGCATCCAAAGCAGTACTTCCCTCTCACTCTTCTTCTCCTCCCTAGAAACTGCTTAGAAGATGGAAAGAAAATTAAGTGATTCTAAGGTCTTACTCCAACAGTGACTCTAAGCTGTTCCTTAAATTTTCTTAAATATAATTTTTATATTTGGTATACTAATAGGGGAATGATTTCTCTGACCTATCCTGAGCCTCCAACCAGAGATTAAATGCTATGCTTGTGCCACAGAAGAAAGCTTCTGCTATATGGAATCAAGTAAGAAAAAAAGCAGTAGGCAAGGACTGCTCAATAAGGATTTGCTCAATAAGAAAATGAGCAAATGGAACTGATGTATACCTCAGTGCTTACAGAACTATTTGCCCACAAAATACATCTGCCGTTCCTGAACTGGACACTCAGGAAAACTAGCAAAGCCTCTTTAAAGTGAGTCTTGATAGCTCTGCTGTTTCCTCCAGGACTCAAGAATCTCGTCCCTATAGGGACTGTGAGGACAACCTTCCCTCTGCCACTTAATGTGAATAAAATCAGTTTCTGCCAGATGTACTAAAGTGCATTTTTGAGAGGTCAAGGACATCTCAAAACCCTTATACTATGAACAGATCTGATGATTCTTGATTCTTCTCCTTTCAGGAAACAGTAATATATAGTTATAGAACAAACAAGGTTTTTCTTAGTATTAGAAGTGTAACCAAATAAGGGAAAAAAAGTCCTCAAATTAATACATTTTTCTTTCATTTAATACAAAGTGCCTGAGAACCTTACCCAAAAAATATTTTATTTGGTAAAATTTTATCAATTAGAATTGTTGTAAAATAGTTACATTTATTGGTGCAATTTTGTCAATTGGTACAATCTTAAAAACTTAGTAAATATACATTCCACATGGAACCAATGTTTCACATACACATTCAAACCCTGAAGGAAACTTGGATAAAGGTAGCTACTAAAGCAAATCTTTCCTGAGCCACCTTCTGATCTTGTAGCATGAAAGTAAACAGCAACACTTGAGCTCTACTTATTATCAAATTCAGAAAAATATTTTGTGACTAGACAAACTAATAATACAAATTGATTTTGTGGGTAACAAAAATGCAAACAATTATGTTAGGAAAAGAAGCGCTTTGATGAACACAAATTCAAAGACCACTAAATATGTTAAAAAAAAATAAATAATTGAATATCATCTGACTATTAGCTGAAATGATCTAAAACAAAGAAATGAGGAAAAAAAAAAACCCCAAAACCAAACAACCACAACATCCAAGCCCCAGAGCAAAGGCAATTCACATGAATATACATTTTAAAACTTACAAATTCAGCCAAATATTTAACGTTGTAAAACGGGATCATCAACAGGAAAAAAAAGGGAAACTATTAGAAGATGTTACAACAGCTACAGGAAGAAAATCCCATTAATAGTGGCACCCTGGTGGAGGCACAGCAGATGCAACAGACCAGATGCCTCTGATTTGGAATGTCAGCACACTGAAACAAATGTGCTACTTAAAATGGGTAATACAGAAATAAGTTATTATGTAAGCGTTGTCTCAAAATAAATTAAACAGAAATATACCTAGTACCCACCAGATCACAAAAAGAACAGGTAAAAAGACTTGTGGAGTCAGCTACACTGAAAGGACGTTGGGATTTTTTGTATTCTTGTGCTATGCAAGTGTGTGAGTAATTTACTCTCACTTACCTAGTGCTCTTAAAGGTGAAATAATGTATTCTGCAAAGCATTATAGTCAAGATTTTAATCAAGAATTTTTTGTTTAATAATAAATGTAGCTCAACATAAGTAGGTCAACAGTGAAGAAGGACCACTGACACCTGTGGTTGTTCAAATGCATCTTTAAACCCCAAAAGAGCTTTAATTTTTCTTCAATATACCTACGAGTGCAAACATCATAATGTTTGGTGACAGCACAGCAATGGAAAGATGAGACTCAGTCATCAAGCCTGCCTACTGTTTGTTAGAAAGTGATGTCATTCACTTTTAACAATATTTTTACATTTGTGGACAGCAGCTGCTCAAAAGAAAAATCCTATTTTCAGGTTCCTAACTTTTATGATTTCTTTACACAAAACAGGAGTTGAGATATTGAACAAATTGTTTAAGTCAAAAACTGAAATAACTTGTATCAAAATTGCTAAAATGTATACCGAAAAACTGAAACAGGTGAGGTACGACAAATTCTTGTTGGGACTGCAAAGTTTGGGACAGAGAAAGAAAATGTTCTCCAGCTTTATAATATATCAGCTTTATAATGTATATAATGTTACAGCCTTCATATTTGTCACTCCAGCCATGTGTGTAGTAGTTTAAATAAAGGATAGGATCTTTAAAAAAATCTATCCAATCTTTTTTCCTGACTTTATGGCATTATTAAAATGAAATATATGAATTCCATGATGGTACTAAGTCTTTAACATTCAACTAATCACTTACTGGTGCTGATTATGGGTGTTTGCTCCATAATATCAGCAACAACTGTCCTCACACCAAAAGCCAGGACTTCCATTTCCCACTGTTGAACATCAAACATATAAATGAGAGTTTAGGTTGCTGTTCTGCAGTATTATATATGAATGCTCCATCCCTGGTGGTGTTCAAGGCCAGGTTGGACAGAACCTTGGGTGACCTGGTTTAGTGTGAGGTGTCTGTGCCCATGGCAGGGGGGTTGGAACTAGATCATCTTAAGGTCCTTCCCAGCCCTAACTATTCTATAATTCTATGATTGTGCCTCAGTCTGTGTGCTCCTTTAGAAAGGCTCTGGGTCTACTTCATAACTATCTTATATTTGTAAGTTAAAAAATATTTCTGAAAACAAAGAAGTTAAAATGCCATCAAAAAAATTTAAGATTATTGGGTAAAGCAGGTCCCATAATTCCTTTTTAGCATGTGGTAATGACAATGATGTCTTCACAATTATTTTGTGCATTTTTTCTTAGCTAGGTAAGAACAGTGAGTGATCCATATAAATTATATTTGGTCAAAAAGATTTACAGAAGACCTTTCATATTAAGAGCAAACTGGAAGCACCATTTTGTCATAAACAACCCATGCTGAAGACTAAAACTTCCCAGCTGTTTGGGATGGGTTTTTTTGGCACACCCCCAACCTTGTTTAATGAAATGGACCAGTGGGCCACAAGACAACAACTGAATAATTCTTATGGGAATGTCAGAGAGAAAAAAGATCTATTTTTCTTCTTACGAACCTATTTACTCCAAACTCACAAAGGTATTCTTAGAAAAAGCATAATTCCATCACATAGTTGTTGAGGAAATGACTTGTTCATCTTTGAAAAATCTTAGACTCTAAACCGTAAACAAAAAATGAAGCAATTACTTCCTGAGTAAAATGTATAGCCATGACAACTTTTACTTAGAAGAACTGAGTTTGTTAAGGCTGGTTGGTTCCCTAAATATAATGTGCTATATACACACCTAGAAAGAGAGAAAGCTTTGGAAAAAAGCATGCTAACAATTTAAAAACATGCAGATATCCAACACCTACAATTCATCTGCATAATAAAATTGGCTTTGTTAAGTTATTCCTCCCAAGCACAATTTGAATTTGTTTTCTTTTCACTAAGCAAGAAAAGAATATGAGCGAAAACCATCATTTACATACTCTCTACATTTAAACATAAAAACAGGAAATAATGCAAATAATATAATACAGTGGAGTTTCCTTTTTAAAACAACTTCTGCTTTGGCTATTAGCTGTTTTGTGTTTTCCCTCCAAAGAACATCTAAATTTAGGGAAATAAGAAGAGTTACTATTTAGCAGTGTTGGTGGCTGATCGGTACCTCTCAGTGAAATCAAAATATTAAGAGACTGGACAGAGTGATTTATACAGGTTAAATTTCCACAAAGCACATATTTTTATGCCAACTTAGGGCCCACTAAAGAACAGCTTAAGTAACTTTCACCATCATGAATATGTCAATTCCATCACTGATGCTGTAGAAAAGCCACCAGTGACAGGTTACCAGCTGTCTTGATGCATGAAAAAGCATCAAAGAACTTTTTGTATGCTTTTTGTGACAGTCGCCCATCCAATTATATTGGTGGCATTGTAAATGTCTTAGGACTTGTTCCTTTACAACATAGGAATTTGAGTTCATACTACGAAGTTATGATAGCGAAAAGTGCATCATGCTTTTGATGTATACTAATGAAACCAAGCAGAATGGGGAGTACTTAATTTGAACCTCAAAGTTTCTGTCCAACAATGTAAGGTGATAGTGATAGCCGGGGCTGGGATAGCTCTCACCCTCTCTTCTTCTTCTGCTCCCCATTTGCCTACAAATGAGGATTTGGGAGTAGGCATTGCAAAATTTCTAAGGAAAGGTGACTGAACGGTAGAAGTGGAAAAAAAACTTTAAAATTTGAATTCACAGGGAAATCAACTGCTCCAGATCTGCAGGAGGCAGATACTGTTTTACTCATTCACAAATGGGGTGGTTAGTAATAAAATGTACACCCAGCATGGCTCAGAGTCACAAGGTACAAGAATGCGACCTTATGAGAGGCTAAAAGTTGGCCAAAGTCCAGCAAGATGTTTTCTACCATCCTCACAGACCACCAAATTGGGTGCTGACACTAGAAAAAAGGTAGCATCTGCATAGGCTGCAAGACTAAGGTAGTACGATTTGAAGCAGGTCCAGCAAGGCAGGATGTGCCTTAGAAATGAAAACACTTTGGGAAGCTTAGCTGCTGTGTGCTAAAAAGATCTCCAGGTAGGATATTTTTTGACAGGCTGTGTCATTTTTACAATAATGCATAATATCATGTCCAAAACTTGATGAAGACTGACAACTATCTCAGACACCATCTATGGGACAACAAGTGCTGAGCAGAGAGACACCACATAGGAAGCACACTGTCTATGCTATTTTGCATGTGATGCATATCCAGGGAAGAGAGTCAAACCTTCAGCAGCCTGGTCATTCTAACTGAGATGTGTTGATGGACTCCAATGCAGTCCATCCAGTGGACAGGATGGAGATAAGATGGAGAGAAGACTAGGAAAAGATTACAGCTTAACATGGTTTGTGAATGAATCATTCTCATATAAAAGGAATTCTATTATAGTAATTGCCAACAAAAGGGAATAAAGCCAAGATGTATCTGTAACAAGTAGAACAACATTTAAAGATTTGGGTGTTTGGCTGTAATGAGATCCATTCAAATGGAAGAATACAATAATAAATCATACGTAGGAACTTGATGTTTAAACAGGATTTCATCTCCAAGAGTGAATCTGAGTATATGTGAACTGTGTATGAAATTACAGCCTTTTGCCCCCATACAATGTAGCTGTTCAATGCTAGTTTTATTTTCAATGAAGTATGAGCATATAAACAATCAGGCAAAACTATTCTGGAGTCTCTCATGTCCTTTCAAGCAGTCACAATATATAACTCAATCAATGGGAACCAGTGTTAAGAGCTACAGAGCTTACTCAGTTTCTATACTAGTCAGCAGAACCAACGTCTTTTAGCAGATAGCTACCATTTGTAGAACATGTATTTGCAATATTTACTATTTTATTTCTGCTCTATAACTAATGGTTCAGATTAAGGATTTTTCCCCTGCACTTACAGATACATATTATGAAGAAAACTGAAGATGGCCGTTCTGTTTCTCAAAGTTGCAGCTTTAGCCTTTTCTTTATTGTATTTTTAGATGATAGCTGTAGTGAACTCCTTTTTTTTTTTTGAGACTGATCCACTGAAAAATATATTTGTTAATGTACTTCAAAAGTGAAGTTATAGATTCTCTATGTTGTCACATTTTTGAACAGAAGACACATTTACCTTGCATAAAACAGTACTGAGTAGACATATTATTAATATAAGCAAAATAAACAAGTATTTTTAGCTATCCTTTTTTTAAATTTAAGAAAATTACTATCATCTTTTCATGAATAAGGAAAGCTAACAGCTTGACTAAAAATACACTGCAAATTATACAATTTTATAGGAAAAAGATTAGCCTGAATCAATTTTATGCTCTGAAAAGAAACCCACAGAATGACTTCCTCAGTTTCTGTTAGTGCCTCTGGAAATCTTTTACTGGAAATTTTCTCTAGCGATAGCAAGTGAATAACAATTAAGTAGAATAAAATGGATTGGCGCAGCACCATTTGCCAGATAGGTGTTACTTTAGTACCTTACACCACTAGATAATTTTCTTAAGAACAAGGTAAAAATAAAGAAATCATTTATTTGAGTTTGCTTTGGAAAAAGGAAACAAAAGCTGTTACATCAATTGTTTCTTACAGTGACTATTATTTGGCTCTGTGTATGTGTCTCTGTGTGTGCGTGTGTACAGGGTGTAGTTTCTTATTTACCATGCCTGATATGAAATATTGGAATAGCTCTGGCATAACTTCAGCCTAAATCTAGTACACTCAGGTCCTTATCTTTCTTCATATCTCATTGTTATTCTGAAAGATAAGAACCAAGGAAAGTAGCCTATTTCTGGTACCTAAATTTTTCTGGTATTTTCAGACAGGTTTTACCCCTAAAGCTATATTTCTGGCTTTTATTTTTGTTTTCATTTTTGTTGCTTTGTTTTGTTGTGTCTCGTATCTTTGTTTACTTTCAGTTTTTATTCCCTGATATTTCCATAACTATGTACTTAATTAAGGCCAACAATAAGACAGAAGGTAAAGGCTGAAATGAAAAATACTGATGTTGTTTCCATTTCATTAACAGGGAAAGAAGGAAGGAAGGAAGGAAGGAAGGAAATACATATAATGTGGATACTGCAAGTTCAGGAAAAATATTTCATTTAAAGTACTGCGGAGGTTAATAAGATAAAACAGTGATGTCCTGTAAAAATGGTTATTAAAAGATTGGGTTAGGCAAGACTTACCTTTATAACTAATTTCAAAGGAGAAATCTCAAGTTCTCAATTGCTAGCAGGAGTTAGTAAATTATTAATACTACCTTGTCTTGGTAGTGTCACAGAGACACCAGTCTTTTGAAAGTAATATACTTAACACTTAAAAACTACAATTTGCCCTTCATGATTTAAGAAGCTATGGGGTAGGTTGAGAAACAGATATAAGTGCTGCACATTTGAGTATCACTATATGTAGCTAGTGTAGGAGCTGTAGCTGGGTGAGGTCCGCCAGTTACTTTATAGTGTGAAAAGTGGATGGAGAGGAAATACCGTCGGAGGGAACTCAGCCATACACAGGCTGTGTGGGAAGATGCTTAGCCACTGCATGACTAGTAAAAAAACACAAGCATTCCTTGTCTTGTCCCAAATAATGGGTGTCCTGGTGAGAAGGGCCAGGTCCTTGATTTTTCTTCCCTATTCTTGGACTCCTCAACTCTTTCTTGAGCAATGGTGCCAATTCAACAGAACAGGCACAGACTAACACCAACTAGAACAGCTTAGCATAAGGGACATTTCTGAAAAGTGGGAGAAGAAATACATTGAAAGGTGACTCACTTCCTGGATGGATGCCTTATCCACTAGAAAATATACAAAGGAAAAGAAAAAGGCAACAGCTCTTCCTCCTGCATTTTCAGTGAATACCCTTTTGATATACTGATGGAGAGCACCTGGCAGGTTTAAAAATATATTCAAGGGAGGCAGGTGAAGAAAGGCTCACTCTGAAGATGGGTACTAGATTTTAAATTTCTGCAGATCAGGTTGTAAGAGCTTCTATGTACAGAAAAAGCCAAACTAAAGGAGCACAGCAAATGGCGCTATTGTGGAGTTGAGAGCTAGCAGAGCTGGGCAGGGGTGTCAAGGCTGCGCAACAGGTGTAAGTGTTATGCAATTAGGCATTTCTGTCATTTTATGGTCCCACTCCTGGGTCAATACATCTTTCTGCAGAAGGTAAATGTACTCATGCTAAAGGCTACTAACGACAGTTTTCTGACAATTACAGTAATTAATTACGGAAACAATAGTGTTGAAAAGGTATATTGGCTGGAAATTGAAGACAGCAACGTTCAAACAGATATATGTAAATTCTTAGTAGTAAGTCCACCTAAAAACCAGAGTAGATGACTAAAGAATATATGGGATTCTTAACTAATAGAATTGTGTAAATTAAGATTGTATGATTTGCTTTTCTAACAGTCAGACACTATTATGAAAAGCAGGAAGAGGAATCCCTGTGTAAAACCCCATGGATTATGGTTTCATAAATAGTATGATCATATTAGTCCTCTGATCTTGAAATATAAGAATCCATGAAAAATTAAACATTTATTTTTAATTGATTTTTCAAACTCATCTATAATGCCAGCTTATCTGAGATGAATTTTCAACACCTGTTTGCTCAAATCAGTATCAGCCCTACTCAGTTCCCCTTCCATCCCACATATATAATGTAATTTAAATATACCTAATTGTTTTCTGACTAAAAGCAGTGTTTAAGCATAAAGGTAAGCATAAACCTGGAGCTATTTCCTGTTCAGACAATGGGAACTCTTACTACAAACAGTTAATGTATTTCATCCGCAACCATTTCTTGAAGCAGACAGTGCAGGCACTGATTAGCAGCTTGCAGAGGAGCCACACAATTCTACTTCAGTGGAAGAAATGCAGAATTTTTCTTTTTCAGAAAATATGATTTTATTATCTGAATGACAGTTCAGAAATATATCTGGTATAAATAGAAAAGAAAAAATCACTGGTAAAGTCAAATGACACTGCTGTTATAAAAGCAGGAACTAATAATTTGCTTTATATATGTATTTATTTATACACACATATGGCTACATATAACTATATTTAGATATAGATACTGACTTTGCGGTGGACCTTTGAAGTAACAAAGGTGGAACCCAAGGAAAACAAATTTCAAAATTAATGACCTTTCTCTGACTTTCTTTTTATAACTGAAGAGTAACTAAGGCCTGAGGGGCAATGAGCTTGAGCATCACAGTCTGGTCAAAACAGAAGAGAAGGATTACTCCAGATACTATTAGAACCCACTTATGAATATAATAAATGTTCCTGGCAAAATAAAATTAACCTTAGGCGTTCACCATTACAAGTAAAAATGAAAATATCCTTCTTTATTATCTTTGTAAAGTAGTTTTGAAATACTGATGTTTTTCCACAGAAATTATTTTTCATGCATTGCAAAATATTATTTTGCTGCTGTAATTCCCTTGCTTTAGAGAAACAGAACCTGGGTTTTAGCCACTCAACTTTTTCCTGGGACACAAGAATAAAAATGGATGTAAAACTGTCTCTTCTAGTATATTTTTGTTTGCACTTAGTTTCTTTATGTTTAGTCAAATATGTTTTATAGACAAAGCACTTCCACAGTTCCAGAAAGAAATAGGTTTGTCTCCAAGTTTTAGCTAGACTGTTCTCATATCCTTGCAAATCCTTAAACTACAAAAGATGGGCCTTAGCTAAATAACAAACTATATTATACATTGTTTTGCCTTCTGACCATATTCAGAAATTCACTACATGCAGTTCTATAACAGTGTCAGTCATGGCTGAAATTGGTGAATGTATATCATCCATTTTTCAAGCAATATTGATCAACATGAGAGGTAATATTTTTTTAGTCAAAGTTGAATTAAACAGTTTGCAAACAAAAGGGCTTATGGCATTGGTTGCTAATGACACACTAGTAAAAAATGTTTATCTTCATCAGTTAATCCACCTTTTCAGTTTTTCACTGATTATTAATTTTTTCCATGCCAGTAGGGCATTTCTAAATATTATTTGCATTGGCACACAATTTGACATAAAGCACAATACAGAGATATACATAAAATTGTGGAATAATCATTTTCAAGCTTAACATATCTGAAAATTTGGCCTTATCCTACTTGTGATATTTTCACTTTTTACTCATTAAACTAGTAAGGTGCAAGGAAATGTCATATCATATAGAGGATAAGCTATGGATTGATGCAGTCAGCTTTCCAGGGGTGGAGAACCCAAATTAACTTGGAGACTACATCTGGACCCTTTCTCCCACTCTCCCCCTCTCCCCCTCTCTGTTACCATAACAAAGTCAGTTTAACTGAAAGGCCATACTGGGAGGTGGAAACAAGAGCTTCCAAATGTGTAACATTTTTAAAAATTAATGATTTCTTTCTCCCTATGGAAATGTGAGTGTTTCTGGATTGTGACAAGCAGTTCTTCAAGAGCTAAATCCTGGAAGTACTCCAAACTAAGGTCACTGGTTTTTTGCAAATACTAGCCTGCAAAACTGGGAGGTATTTTACAGTCTATGCTGCTGAAAAATGTATCTATCTATCTATCTGGGATTTTTTTCTTATTCAGCTTTCTGACCATATTCTTTCTTTTCCTTGAAAATTATCACATACAAATATACAGATACGCATCATTGCAGTGACTTTTTCTACCAGACAAAAAAAAGTAAGATTTATTTTTCTTGTGAGCTACATTTGAAGGCAAACAATATTTTTCCTCAACTATGAATTATTAACAAAAGAAAACTGAATTTAGGAAGCTACTATTTCTGTTGCTTCTACTTTATCCCTCCAGATTACCTTTCTAAATACCTTCACTCAAAGCATTAGAAAATGCAAAGATGTAAATTGTGGTCATTGTTCAAGGGATTTGAAGAATTCTCTAGAAACATGGCTGAGAATCATAAAAACAGGAATAAACAAGTGTGCTAAGAAATAAAAGAGAAATATTACACATAAGACAGAACAGATGCCATTATCTTTTAGTCCTGATGAACCAGCTAAAAGCAACATCATTTATTTATCCATGACAGCATAATTTATTCTGGTTAAAAACAAAACTCTGAAGCACTGACAAGTTTAGAAGCTATACGTCAGCATGTTCTAATATTCTGTATCAGCTGTTTTCTTGGAAAGGGTGTCAGGGCTATTGAAGTGTCACTGGCTGATCATTTCTAGTTGGTGTAGTAGTAGCACTGATGCCTCCATGCCAGCTTACTCCCATGACCCTCCTTTGCAAGTCTGCGCCTTGTGCTAGAAAGTGCAGAGAACAAAAGTAACAGCGACATGGCTCTGACAAAAAGCAACAGGAGCAAGCTGGCAACAGAGATGCAGTATGGCAGGGCTGCTTTACTGAAGATGGGTACATGAGGAATGGAGGACGAAAGTTGTTGGTGTACAATTACCTCAAGTCATTTTGATTTGGGTGATGCTAAGAGAGAATGCTAAAGTGCAACATCAATAGCGGTGGTGTAGGACATTCTTCAAAACAAAACAAAAAAATCAAAACTCCAATGTAGTTCTAAAAGACTGCAAAGACCTTCACCAGTTTATAAATTTTAACTTCTTTTCAAAGTTTGATTACTCACTGCTGCAGATGTGCAGGCATTAAGAGATAACAATCATAACATTCACCATGTATGCCAAGGCAGTCCTCCTGAGGCTTGATGGTTTATTGTTTTCTAATGCCACTGTAGATCAAAGGAAAATGTTTCAAATTGTCTTCCACAGCATAAGAGACATTGCATATGGAAATCAGATGATACTGTTCCCTACCATAAACAGCAAAAGTCACATATGAGATGCATTAAGAGAGATTTCTATACATGCATGCAATTGCACAGAATCTCTGGCTGAGGGCATGCTCATTGAACTAGTTCCAAATTGAAGCTCTATGCACAGATTAACAATCATTCAAACACTAAATAGTCACAAAACATGACCATACCCATTACTCATACTGAACAAAAAAAAGGAAAAATCAGCTACTGCCACAGCATCATTAACCCCAAGAGCTTATCATAAGATGCCCAAACTCCAGCGTACCATGCGAGCTAGACATACATTCCTTGGAAGAGGGAACAACAATCTGCTGTTCCCCTGGCCAGCTGCACCCACACTGCTTCCTTCCTACACAGCTGCTCAGGTGCAACTTTACCATATCCAGCAGCTCACCTCCCTGAGAAAGGCCAGCACTTCAGGCTGAGCACAAGCATAATTTCATGACAGAAGGGAAAACAGGAATGGGAGTGAAAAACAGGGGCATGAGAGAGAAGGTGTAGGGGTATGAGAAAAGCAGTGATATGCAAGAGAACAGCTGACAGTTGAGCTGCGCACTCCAGGAAGGCAGTCAATCCTGAATTACATATGGATGTTTTAGCCTCAATTCTGGATTAAATACAACATGGGGCAGAGGCACTAGAGCTGATTTCAGTAAAGAGCTAGCTCAGGTCAGAAAGACAACTAATGCACACAGAACGCTTTGTGAACACAGCTTTGTAATTTCTGCAGCCAGCTCAGCAGTACAGCACCTTTCAGGAACAGACTGAGTTAATGAGACCTGATGAGTCTTAACTGACTGAATGTAGAACCACTTACCTGTTCCTGCAACTGCTCCCCAGCTTGGTCTCATTTAAAACAGCTGCAATGAGCTGATCTGTAATCAAGGCACTTCCACAATGTTGCAGTACTATTAGCATCTTGTATGTGTATGTGTGTGTATGAGAGAGAAACAGGTCAGTCAAATCTTTGCTGAATATTTCCCCCCTTTTTTTTTTTCTTAAAGGCATTGCAAATTTGAATCAACTTCATGGAGCAGAATGAGGATATCTGTAATAACTGGCAATAATTTAATTCTGCACATACTTCCTTTTATACCTATTGGAAGGATATTTTCAGATATTTGTTCTCTATTTCAACCTCGAAGTCACTGCTTAGCCAGGCTATTGCTCAGAACTTCTTGTCACCAATACTTCTAGCTACCTGATGATTTCTTTGGTGGTAGTGGTCTTCACTACATCTTCTACCAGAATAAAAAAAAAAATAAAATCTGAAACGTGTATCTGTTTATGTATACAGACATGCTCACACACATATATATATATAGGTTATATGAAACAGTAGACAATATTTGGATAAGGAATACAACCCGTCACAGACTATTATCCACTGTGTTTGTTATCTCCATATTGGCAACAACAGCTTCCAACCTATTGCTCATTTCTCTTCTGCGACATTATACAAGATGGAGATTATTTTTGCAGATGCTCTAAAGTTCATAATCTTATTTTGTCACAACATTTTTCTCAAATAGAATAAAACAGTCACTGAAACTTTTGAAGTGATAGTCTGAAAAAGGGTTTGTTCTAGCACTAATCCTTATGCTAACAGCTTCAACACAGAAGGTCTGTGTGTGAAAGACAATAAACAAACAATGCTAATTTTGTTATTGGTATGACACCATTCTTGTCTAGCTCAATATGAATTATTATGTGACAACTCATGAATTTCAGCTATAACACTTGGGAATGTGCTCAAGCAATCTCATAGGCATTAGTAGTTATACTTGAGAATATAGGAAGAATATAGAAGTTGTGTCTTATGCCCTTAACAAGACTTCTGATACTGCTCATGCGATGTCACACAAGCAAGTTAGGAAATTTTTATTTAAATGAAAATTAAACTGATGGAAAAACATAATTTGAAGGCACAATATAGGAAGGCTGGGAATATCAAGTGGAGCTACATAAAGATTTGTACTACTTCTAATATTACTCACTATTTTCATTAATTGCTTGGTTGATAGAATACAGGGTAGATTTTTTACATTCACAAAGATGCAAAATGTAACCAGCAGTGAGCACCTGAGAAAAGGGACACAATACAGAGTGGTTTAAAAACCTTGAGAATTCAATTCAGTAAGGGCAAAGAACTAAAATAACTAAGCTGAATAGACTGGATGAACATAGGAATGGGTTGTAAATGACTGGACAGATGATGGGAAGTCTAGAAACAAGAGTAGAAATTTAAGAAAGCAGGATTTATTTGGTATAGAGAATATTGAACTGAAATATAAGACTTCAAATATATGAAGTTATTGCTGAAGATAAACTCAGTTCTCAGTTTCCATTATGGTGATAAAATTAGCTTAAAACACAGCTGGAGATATTAAGGTTGGAGATGAAAATCTTTGGAACTGCAACAATTATAAAGTAGTGGGGAAAAAAATCTGCAAAACTACCAAAAAAAAATAAAAGCCTTGACTTAACAAGTGTGTTGAACAGAAATTGGTCAGAAATTATTTAAGTCTAGCTCATCCTGCCTCAGGCAAAAGTCTGGACTGCACAGACTTTCAAATCTCTTTCAAGCCCTATTTATTATACCTATCATTCCTTTGTGGGGAAAAAAAAAAAAATTTCTCTAAAAAACAGCATGGAGAATAAGTTAGACCTCTATGATAATTTGTAGCATCATTTTCCACAGAACTGTAAATGCTGGTTTGCATGAAAACATGATCATGTGCATTTCCGATAGTTAACACATTTTCAACTTTTGCTCTGATTACTTGTTAACACTGGAGAAAAACTAAAAAAAAAAAAAAAAAAGAGGAAGAAAGAATGAGAAACAGTAGCTGCACACTGACTATAAGAAGAACACTGCTTACTACGTAATTTCTTCCCCTGAGTTAGCTTACTGTATTGAAATTGGCCTATCATTGTTTCTTGTAATGTAATTTTTTTTAGAGTGACAGTGCAAAATGGCAGGATAGCACTTCCTTTTCTCTATTTTTAATTCTACTGAAAACTGCTGGACTGAATTTCTTAGCTAAGATACAAGGAGTTTGTTTTACTTTAACTGACACACCATGTTTCTCAGAAGTTTGGTGGCAGAATAATGATTAGGTACACACTGTAATATATGGGTGACAATTACATAGGAAAAAAGACTGTGAGGGTGTTGGGGTATTACTATTTATTAAAAAGCACTTAAAATGGGATTAATTATCTAATCTCAATAATTTAGGTGGAACTTATATTCCAGGTCTAAAGAATATGATGATTCTATAACCAGGAGTAACACAAATGTAAAGAGGACTATCCGAGATGCAGTGGTAGCAGGAGATGTCACCATAATGTGAGGCTTCAATCATACAGCTTTAACTTTGTGATTCTGAAACTGGGCTCTCAGATCCTGGCAACAGCCAGCCTATATGCTTGCCTTCCCCATATGGTGGAAGTTGGTAAAACCACTCTGACACTCCCCCTCTACTCTGCTCTTGTGAGACCTCACTTGGAGTATTGTGTACAGTCTGGGGTCCTCAACATAAAAGGGACATGGAACTGTTGGAAGAGTCCAGAAGAGGCCACGAGGATGATGAGGGGCTGGAGCACCTCCCGTATGAAAACAGGCTGAGAAAGTTGGGGCTGTTCTGCCTGGAGAAGAGAAGGCTGTGTGGAGACCTCATAGCAGCCTTCCAGTATCTGAAGGGGGCCTGTAAGGAGGCTGGGGAGAGACTTTTCATTAGGGACTGTAGTGATAGGACAAGGGGTAACGGGTTAAAACTTAAAGAGGGGAGGTTTAGATTGGATATAAGGAGGAAGTTCTTTACTGTAAAGGTGGTGAGGAACAGGAATGGGCTGCCCAAGGAAGTTGTGAATGCTCCACCCCTGGTGGTGTTCAAGGCCAGGCTGGAAAAAGCCTTGGGTGACACGGTTTAGTGTGAGGTGTCCCTGCCCATGGCAGGGGGGTTGGAACTAGATGATCTTAAGGTCCTTTCCAACCCTAACTATCCTATGATTCCATGATTCTATGTGTAATTTGCTCAGACAAAAGCTGCTGTAGCTTTCTGTTAAAGAGAGTCTTAAGCTTCTTTGAAGAAATCAAAGTAGAGAAGGACAATTTGGTCAGGTAGGATACATGCATATAGAAAATGTTTTCTATAAAGTCCCTCAGAAAACAGTTTTAAGGAATTTGGCAACAATACATAAAAAGGAAAGCTGTCTTCTGAATGTGTATTTGGCTGAAAGACAGAGAAGAGTGGGTAGGAGTATGCTGCATTCTTGTAGTGGAAACTGGTTTAGGATGGATATTTTCAGTTATTTTCATAGCAGGTAGTATCAAGAGCTTGCTGCCACAGGGGGTTGCGAGGGCCAAGGGAATCAGCAGTTTCAGAGGGGAATTAGACAACTTCATTAATAATAGGCTGAAAAATAGATGCTATGGGAAATAGGCAGTAATGCGTCTCCTGATGTCCCCAGTCCAACAATTATGGATGTGAAGGGTGAGGGCAGCATGAAGAGAACAGTATGCAGAAAGCAGCTAGTCTGGTAAATTCTCTCTGCCCAACCTGTACTAAGCCTACCAACAGAGACACTTTGCTGGGCTAGACAGAACACTGGTTTGATCTGGTAAGGTGTTGCTTATGATTTCAAGTGTGGTGAGACCCAGTTTTAGTCCTAGTTTTAAACCTAGCAATTCTTTTATTTGCTGTAGATCTATAAAATACAAATTCTGTAATTAAACCACTGAAAAATCTCTGGCAAATACAGTTATTTGAGACCAAAAATATTTTTTAAGAGTAACGGAGTAATGTGTCCTCATCCTAATTCATGCCAAATCCTATGCAAAATGTTTCATTTTTTTTCTAAATTATAGGGAAATCTGTAGTGTAATAAATAGATTCTGTCTCAGTAGTAAACAGGAAAAAGATCTGATTTGCTATTATGTTAGCATAATATATTATGTTAGTAATACATAATATCTTTTCTAGCTGCTAAGATTCTCCAAACACTTGACTTTTTATCAAAATCAAGGAATAAAAAAAAATTAGTAAACATGATATGTATTAAAATGCTTTCCACGTCTGCATCATATTCCAGTTATTTAGTCATCACAATTTGCATTGAAATAAGAAAGTCTGAAAAAGTTGACAAGGTTGAGGCAACAGGAACAGTTCATTTGAGAATCCAACTGCATCTCCCTCTAGAGAGTAAAAGGGCATAACTTCTCTGTGCCTGAACAGATTGCTCCCAGCTGGAGCAAGGGGGAAACAGAGACCACGTCCTAACTCCTTGAATCTTGTTGCAGCTGCAGCCCATCTAAGCAGCACAATACAAATCTGCTCCCCACTCAGGCAGTACAGCTTGGCAGATTACAACATAGATCAGAATGATTGAATCTAATGATAATGTACAAGACAAACTTCAAGAATTACAGATTTCATAAAGATATTTCAAACTAATTATAAGCTTGTAGCAATTATGGAAAAGCTGAAAAATAGGTAAGTTTCTTCACCCAGCTCTTACACAGCCTGCTTTAAAATCAGCCTTCTCATATTTATTTTGCCAAAATATTTAATAATGCATCCTCAGCAACATTTCT
The DNA here is from genome assembly GCA_009867235.2 of Psittacus erithacus. Taxonomy (NCBI): domain Eukaryota; kingdom Metazoa; phylum Chordata; class Aves; order Psittaciformes; family Psittacidae; genus Psittacus; species Psittacus erithacus. The sequence goes on from WYDI02030375.1 coordinate 34,711, forward strand.
TCGAAGCAAAGTACGACTTTCTTCCTGACTCATTCAACTGAAGAGCTCTGTACTGGTAAAGACATGTACATCCTCTTATTAACTGACTTGTTATTCCTGTTCATCACTCCCGAACTGTGCAAAGAAGCCATTATCACTAAATTACAGTCTACAAAATGCATGGAATAAAAACTAAGATGATTTGGATGGAGACAAACCAACACATTATATCCACAATGTATGTTGAGAGCTTTATTAAACAAAGTTGTAAGGAAATTCTTATATCTTCTTCCTCTCTTGGCTGTCACTTTATCTATTTCCTATGCTTCATTACCTCTGCACAGGCCCAGAAGGTGTTTGCACATAATAACATTTCATTCTTGATTGAATTAAAACCGAGCATTCCCCTCATATTTTGTATACATATGAGTTTGCATTTTATTGCCACTTATAAAAATAAAAAATCTTGTGAACCTCATGCAATACTTTGGGAAACATACCTTATAATCAAATTTTTAAAAGGGTATTTTTAGTTCCCACAGATGCAAATACACAAAACTTAAGATCAAGAAATCTTTCTGCAGCTCTTATTCTTAAAAGCGACATAATAATAACGTATTGTGCATATATGTTGGCGTTTTGAAACTCCAAAGTAGCCATTGCAAGTAGATTAGTAGATTAATGCCAAACCAGGTAACAGCCTGCTCTTTGATAGCCAAATGGTTTGGAAATCTAAGATAACATGTCTAACATTTCAGTAGCAAGAAACACAATCACTTTTGTCAAGATCTGCCCCAATTTTATGTCTTAGGGTAACAATTATAAATGATTTTGTCATTTCTCAGTGAGACACACTCAGTGAGGAATTTGGTTTTCAGCTGAAATATAATAAAAATAAGTAAAGCGTGCGGCATTTTTCTCCAATAAGAATCAATGGTGTCTAAATAATTCATAAAGAGATAAGAAGATAGGATCCCTGTCTTGCACAGTTTACGAGGTTCTTCCCAAAGAACTCATGAAATGAATCTCCATGGTATAAGGGTGACCAAAACTTTCAGGTATCAAAGGTAAATCAGAATACTGCAGAAACAATGAAAAAGATAGCAAAAATCTCATCAGCTGGATGACAAAATTAAATTTATTATTTGTTTGATGTTATAATCCTACGTTTTCAGAAAAAGTAGGTATGTGAACCAGCAAAATTTCAACTATGTTCTGAATGGTTTCCTTTTTGTACATATTATGATCAGAAACATGTGATCTGTAAAAGCAGACCAAAAATATCTGGGAACACCTTCCCCTCCCCACCTTGTTCTGCAAAATGCTGTACACAAACCGTTATGATATATATCAGATTTATTTCTCTTTTGGTCTTACCTCTTCCATTCCCTTATTAAAATAACAAGAGAAACAAAAATTTCTTATTTTAACAAACAATTCCAAAGTACTGAGTTTTTTCTAAATTGTAAAATTAAATTCATCTAATATACTTCGAAATGCAACTCCCTTCTCTCCCTTAACTGCAAGGATAGGACTGTAAATTTAACTAGATTTTGATCGTAGAGAGCTTTATTTTAAATATTTTGGGGGAGGGTTGTGTCATTATTTTTAAGTGACAGAGTTGGTTGCATCAAACCATACCAAATTAAGAGCGTGAAGTTTAGACATTAAGAATTACTGTATTGAAAATGTTGCAGTTTTTAACCTGGATCATTGTCTAAACATATCCTAGATTTCCTCAGCAAAACACAGATAGACAGACATATACAAATGCCTACATTTTTCAAATATATTTAAGATCAGTTAAATAATTTGAGAGAACTGAAAACTAACAAATATTAAGAAAAATACATTACACTATTTCAGAAGCTACTTGTAACAAGGTACTTTCCTGGAAGGCTAACATTTGAGGGGACAGAACTGCGTCTGTGTCTGTCAAATCTTACATTTCTCACTGAATTGCTAATTAAAAGTAGCTTTCCACTTTGGTGTGGACACTGGGCTTCACCTAAAAGACTTAAAAAAAAAAAAGTTATTATCAAACATAATAGAAAGAAATTGCTCTGAGAAAATGGTGTGCAGTTATTCCCATCTTTTACTATCTGAGCTTATGTTATTTCAGTGGGAACCGTAAAATAAGAACTAAAAAACAGTTCCAATGTTTAACCTTTATGCTGCTTAGCAGTTATTTCTGAATTGTTTCAATAAATCTCTTCCAAAGTAGATTTTTTTTTTCTTTTTTTTTCTCTAACCAGAATACTAGCAGACAGACAGACAGCAAGGTACTGCCCAGTAACAATATAACATTGACAACTCTTACTGGAATAAGAGTTGTCTAGAATTGTCTATGCTGCGTTATCTTCCCCACAGTGCACCCCTCACAGGGAAAATTCAAATAAGTTTGAAAATGAAGGAAAAGAATACAGAGACAGGTTCAAATGAAGTCAGAATGTCTTCAAGGAGAAAAATCAGTAGCAACACATTAAAAAAGAAAAAAATCATCATTTTCTGTTGAGCACTGTGAAAAAAGTGCCTGTTTTCACATTATTTTTAACAACCCATTACGATTCTTTTGATGTGCAGGGAACTGAAAATGAGCCCTGCTGTCCTTTTTTTTTTTTCTGAGATAGTACTAAAAAAAAAAATCTGCTATTTATACTTTTTTTTTAATGATAATTATAGTGAAAAAGTCTGATTATACGTCAGTAGAAGTTGAAAATGATAATCTAAATGACCATTTATCCACCATTAAAAAAGGCTGAAGAGTCATTTATTCTATATATTGTTAAATAGCATCCCTGAACATCAATCCTACAGCAAAGCCAAACAATCATAGAATCATAGAATGGTTAGGGCTGGAAAGGACCTTAAGATCACCTAGTTCCAACTCCCCTGCCATGGACAATGACCACATATAGCCCATGCAGTTCAGAAATAGGCATACAGTAAAAACATGAAGTCAAAGAGAGCACATTTTCTGTGAATCCTACAGTGGAAACCTCACAGTTTTCTTGTAAGAAAGAATATATGCTTTGTATTCTATACGATGAGGTCTACAAAGGCTGTCCTGTTATTTTAATTAAGATTTGTAATTTTAAAATTGTCCAATGAAATAATTTCGAAGGAATTAGGTAACTAGCACTCAAGGAAATTGCAAGTTACGTGCACAACTTTCTGTGATTTCACAGGCAATTCTGGTTTATGTATAAAACATAAATGATAGAGATGTACAAAATGGTTGAATTCATTAAAAAATACCCATAAGTAAACAAAGTATATGAATTCTCACCTTGACAAAAAATACTGTAAAATAATTTAGTAAGAAATAGAGAGTAATATACAAAATGAACCAACATGACTGAATCAAAGTTTCAACATGCAAGATTTTCCTTAATCTCAGCATATTTAGCTAGAAAGCTTAAAAGAAAGATACTTGTTAGATATTGTTCTCAAAAGGTGAGTGATGCTTGACCTAAAAACTTCAGCAGTCTAGCAGGAAGAGGGAGAAGTGGGGGAGGGAAATTTACTGACATTAAATTTGCATAAACTAATCTGTATAAAAACTTCTATCTTACAAATCTTCCTCCTCTGTTGAAATTTTGCCCTAAATCAATATGGACCTTTATACAACTATGTCTTAAAGCAGACAAACAATGTCTTGCAAACTTTCCCAATTCACCAATTACACTGTTCTTCCTACCCTTCACTCTCCATCTATGCTTCATACATCCTTCGTGTCTTCTTTTAACCATAAGACCTGTGAGACAATTTCACCTACTTTTTCCCAAACTCAGAACAATGATCTAAGTCTTGATTAAGACCGCTTATAAATACGCAACTTTTTCCATCCACATACACCTTATCCATATTATAATTTAAACGCACAACACCCCACAAATTCTTCTGCTGCAGACTCTTCTATCAATATCTGTTGTGTTGGATTATTATTGCAGGTGTATATAGCTCTGGAATAAGCTGTTGAGTACAAGCAGGAGAAGTGATATTTTTGAGTTCAATACACCAGGCACGACATGATACAATGTACCTTACAGACATTGCTCAGGATGGACAGTTGGCTGTACTCATACTCAATTCACCTTCTGCTGCTTCCAGAGCATTTTCCCCTAAACTTGCACCAATCTGCATGAGAGATCCTCTTCAGTAAATTATACTAAATTTACTGATTTGTTTTTCCTCTGAATTAGTCAAGGAATATTTACAAATTGCAAATGCCTGGCACAGTTGACTTTATTAACAGATGCACAACACATTGATGCTATGTTTTCAGAATTATCTTTAAGTACCCACAGATAAAATTTCATTCCCTAGCAGTTATATTGTTGCTCTGTATCACATGCCTTAATGACAAGTTCTGGAGAGCTTGGAGGAAAGCCCTACCCAGAATTGCGCTAACAGTAAATGAACTAATAATATCAATAACAATAATAATAATAATATGAAACATAGTATGAACTCCATGTTTAACAATTCAGGTTGAGAATTTGACAAATCCAGGAGCATGAAAAAGAAAGTTGGAAGCTGGCTGAGGTGACTAAACATCTATGTATGAAACTCATATCTGGCTGCACAAAATCTTTCATACAAGCAGATGTACATTAGGAGTGCCATGGTGATGTTATGTTGATCTTTTACCTCAGTAAAAGCAATGGTCCACAAAAGCAGCAGAATACACTTCTGGGAATTCTTTTGTTCCTTGCTTATTGTATCAGCTAGCAACAAAGACAGATGAGAGATTTGAGTAATATGCACTGGACCACATTTACTACTAAAACCAATTTTCTTTTAATTAAGTCCTCCTTCAGCATTTGATTGTGCAAAGAGCTGAATTCTCTGGTTCAATTCAGAAAAATACTTTAATATCTTTCTTCAGTAAAACATATAGTCATTACTTTTAGTAGGATTACTTTCGCATTTTGAGCTGAATGTTTACTCAGCCATTTTCTAGGATTTCATTGCAGTGCATAGTAACCTGAAAAAAATAATTTTTTTACATTATAAATTTCTTGTTTGCTAATATGCATATTTGAGATTTTATTTTTGCAGCAGTGAAAGAGGTATTGCTTTTATATCTAAAAAAGCCAAAACTAAATATACAAACCCTTCTCCACTACCCTCTGTGACTAGTGAAAAAGAGAATCTAAACATGCTAGTGTTTTTTTCAATTTGTTGTTTATAATTAACAAAGCACTTCAGCTGTTAGATGTGTTATGCAAAATCAGACATTTTGTTCTTAATTTCTGCATGCAAAATTCAGTTTAGTAGAAACAAAAGGAGAATATATTGAAGAAGAGACAGTCAAAAGGGAACTCCAGGCAGCAGAAAACAGACCACCATGTTCCACAAAGGTAAAGAAGAAGGTGGGGCAAGCGAGTGAAGACCAGGCAAATTCAGAGCATCATGTCCCTCTGTCTTTAACCCCCTTAATACCAGCTTTCCAAGACAGGCAATTCTCTCTCCCACTACTTCTCTTCTTCTCCCAAACCACAGGAACTCACTGTTTATTCATATTAAACCTAGTGAAAATGCATGCCAAGTGGTAAGTCACATGAAGAAACAAATATGTATTATGGTTAGGGAATGGAGAAAATATTCAAGACCTGTGTGCCTCAGAAAACGAATATGCCTCAATACCTCTCTTACAGTATTTTTATAAATTTTACCATTCACTTTTAAGCAGCTCTACATAGCATAACATTTAAATATTTCACAGGAGGTATAGTGAGTTAGTTCTCTGCCTCCTGCTTACATTTGAGTCAACTACTTATTTGAGTGGTTTTGATTGCTTCACGAGTGTTATAAAGCAATATATACACGTAAATCAACACAGAACTCTCCATGAAAGCTTCTCTAAGTGCAAAACATTATTATAGTATTCTATGGGAAAGGAGAAAAAGGAATTCCAAGAATTTGACTTATTGCAATAGAGCTAAGTCACTAGAAACTGGCACATCCCACAGCTTAAAAAAGCTAGTGACATTTTTTTTTAAAAAACAATCCCTTCATGAAAAAAGATGCTAATGACACTGCTGGCTGCTGTGCCTCAAGAGGGCATTGTCCATCTGCTAACAAATCCCTGAACCTGCCTTATTATTAAGCAATGTTTATAGAAGTATCAGAGTACTCATGGCACGTTGAGAAAGCAACAGGGCACATTTCAAGACTTCAGGGGGTTTTTTTAGTTAAAATTCTGGCATTGTTTTATTTTGCACATAAAAGAACTGTGTTTCAAGATCGGCTTATTAGGAAGCTCTGCTGGGATTTGATGTTTTTATTTTCTTTCAGAGCAAAACTTATTTCTCTAAGAAGAGCTCTGTCTCCTCACACATAAAATGAACAAATATACAGCTGTTCCTCCTAATTTTAATTTACATTTTATGATCAGAAATAGATTAGAATTTTATGCATTGCATCATTATTTAGATACAAGCTACTTTTATATTTCCCACAATTCCTGAATTTAAAAAGTGTCACTCATAGATATTCTTGTTATTATTGCTAAAAATATATTTTTATATGGATACAAAAATACAGCTCCCTAAAACTTCCATAACTCTCCCAAGAGATCCTTATTACTACGCAAAACTATATAATGAGTTGCAATTTTACCAGGACTGTTCCAAATCTTAAAGCAAATCACAGCTGAGGTGGGAGGGGTGCAAATAGTGGCATTCCTTATACAACACAGAATCATGTTATTTGAGAATAGCATTCATATATAATCACAGAATAATTTAAGTAGGAAGGAACCTGCAGAGATTATTGTGCCAAACCTACTGCTCAAATGAGGCCTACACAGGATCCTGTCCAGTTTTGTGTCTAATACCTCCAAGGCTGGAGAATCAACAAGGTCTCTGGAAAGCCTATTCCAATAATTCATTACGCTCACCATGAACATTTTTTCTCCTAATACATCATCAGAATTCTCTTTGCTACAGCACACATCTCTTGTGTCTCATCCTTCTGCTGTGCACCTTTGAGTCTGGCTCCATCTTCTGCACAGCCTCTTATTTAGGGGCTGCAGTCAGCAAGAAAGCCCCTCCTGAGCTCTCTCCCAGGCAGAGCAAGCCCAGCTCTAAGCCTCTTGTATATATAAAGTACTCCAGCCCCTAATCAACTTGGTGGCCCTGAACTCCACTCCCTCCACGTCTTTGCTGCACACCAGGAAGCTCAAACTAGACACAGAACTCCAGAAGTAGTCTCACAAATGCTGATTAGAAGAAAATGATCACTTCCTTCAAAATGTTGGCTAGGGTCTTATTAAATGCAGCCCAGCATATAGTTGCCCGTACTAGAGGAATGCAAAGATGCACAATGAAAGACTGATTTGGGTAAAAGAATAGATCAAGTAAGGTCCAGTGTTGATGGAATAAGTCCTTTATACTTATGAGATAGGTCAGACTCAAAAATACAGAAAAATGCATTTGCTGTTGAAAAATGCAACCCTAGTGAAATGTGCATACTACTAATACTCAACATATAAATGCAAATTAAAATTAATTCCTACATTCTTGTCCTTTCCCTGATGAACCTAACAGGATGCCAGTTGCACTAATCATGATAACTTACCTTTTCCTATAACTTTGAAAAACAAAACCAAATTATTTCTTCACAATAGGCCAATAAAAGCATATAGAGGAAAGTTACCTTTAGGCACAACTGTAGTATTATTTTTTGTTTGAATGATGATGATTGATTTACAGCCTGACTGAAAACTAATTGAAAAATGATAAAAGTATCTCTTACTTCAATGATTTTAGAATCAGGTCTTTAAAGGTAAAATTTTTATGCACGTCCTCATGATTAACATCATAGAAAAATAAAGAAACGGCTGTTAATCACTTTCCAAAAGACAGTGTTTAGACAGCTTTTTTACTGTTGTAGAAAACAAATACAGTCTCTAACATACTGTAATGAGCTGGCCAGGCTACTTTAAAATATCAGTTGTCTTTATGTGCAACAAAGTATTAAAAAGGAGTCTCCTGACATATATTGCAAATCCCTTGAGGTCCTATTTTCAGATTAATAGATTTTTTTCTTTTTTCCTCCCCTTTCCCTTTAAAGGTTCAGATTTCCAGGCCCTCTAGAGCATCCTGCTGCGCATTTTCTAACCTTTAAGAATAACCTTAAAGGCTGACAGACACCTTTTCATTTTCCTGTACTCTAAAAAAGCTAAAAACTTCACATACTTTTGACTTTTTCTAATATATTTAGAAATTTACTCATTTGCTAGTTTTTTTATTCACTTCAAAAACTGAAACCATCTTTCCAGTACTTCTCATCAGTTAGAATTAATTTTGAAAGTCTAGCAGCATGAGGCAGTATAAAATAAGAATTCTGCTAGATATCCCATGTTAAAAAGAACAACACCCCTCTGAAATATACATTAAATAATGAAAGTAGTCTCCCAGGCAAGTATATCTTATGATGAAATTCATAGAGGGAAAGGAAGTTTTGCACACCTTTGAAGCCATAAAGTATATGGAGGGTTCAGCTATCAGAGGAGGTGCACAGAAATGCTGAGGAATCCTCCAACAGGCTGCAGAATCAGTTTCAGCTTCAGCCCTGCTTTGGGAGCCAGCTTATTGTGGTCCAACAGTGCCCCAGGAATGTCTGCAGCTGTTTGTTCATATGAAAATGGAAGATTCTATGAAACCTGAAGCTTTGAAAACAACCCTCAAAGCAGCATGGCAGCACCAAGAAAGGGATGGGGCAAACATGCTTCTGAAGATGGATTCTGAAAGTGTGAATGTCAGCTACCAACTTACAGGCACCATACTTAGATTCTGGACTAGGAAACTCCTGTTAAGCACATCAAAATACTAAACTAGAAAACATTCAGCTCCAAATGTAAAATCTTCTATGGTGTTCTTCAATAGTACATCATCTGAAGATGTGCTAAATGGGTCATTTTACACAAATCTCACTAACATGAAACTTCATACCTCTGTAGAACCTGAAGTACAGTATCTAAAAGGTTGAGGACTTCACCTTACCTAAAGCTTGCTTTTCTGATGTAAATATATGAACAGACAAATGTCTTTGGCTGTAACTACAAGTTTTATTTCAATGTGGGCATATTTCAAATACACTGATTCATACCCCATAATAAAGAACTACAGTTTTTAATCTGGCAATTAAAGTGGCTTCTGTAAGAAAAGGATATAAAATTGGAAAACTACATTTTTATTTCCAAAAAAAATTACGTTGCCAAACAGTTTAGACAGAAAACTTCCTATGATTCTGATCTATCAGAAATTGTAAGGTTGCATACAAAAAATACATGTATAATTATGAAGCCGTAGACTAAAATGCATGGTATGTAACCATAGGAACAGATAGGTGAAAAATCCTCAAACAAGGGGAATGTCAGTTAAACCTAGTCTTTCATCTTAAGTCTGTTAATTGTGTTGTTTATAAACAAATATTTTTCCTAACAGTTATTTCAGTATAATCAGCTGCACAAGATTCTCAGCTATTGATAAATCAATTCAGAATTAATAGTGAAAATATTCTCTTCACTCCAGTTTTGTTTACTTCTTTTAATTGACAGAAGACCAAACTTACTTTTTGACTAGTGACAAATTTGTTGAATAGAATTATCTGACTCTTTCTAGGTGACTACTGTAGCATAACACAAATAATTACCTAAAAGTATCTTTTCTTCTTCTTTGCTTTAAAGTCTCAGTAACTAGCTTGGCTGTAGGTCTGGTTCTACATAAATACTTTTTTTCAGATTAATCCCCTACACTGCACCTAGGAGCGCAGACTCAGCCTATACTTTTAGAACCAATGAGTAAATATAGGCACTGAAACTTGTAGTCAAATTCATTAACAATAGTACTTATTATAACCTATGTTCACTCAGTACAAGTGAAAGCTATGTTTTCAATAACATGTTACACAAAGTTTGGATGGACAGCATGCCTCGGTAAAATATAAGGACAGAATTCAAAATTTAAGGAGATTACAGTATTTGATCTCTTTAAATGGTATTGTTAATTATCTTCAAGCTTTGTACAGACTCCATAGTTCACTGCTTTTAGTAGAAGTCTATTCCCACTGCAAACTTTCCTCTAAACACAATGATGATGGAGCAGAGTTTCTCGGTAAAGGACTTATTGGCATCTTAAGTAAGGAAAGATTTCTATTTTTTCATAATGTAGCAAATTTATTATTCTGTTCCTCTGTTCACGATTTTCTCTTTTATGAAGAATCCCCACCTGACCTTCAAATATAAAACATCTTGATTGTTTTGAAGTAAGGACAGTGAAATGAAACAACAAATGCAAACTATATTGTCATGTCCCTCACCTACTTACACCTTGGCATATTATAATATTCTCAATATTACCCAAGAACATAATTTGGAAATAAAGGTTATCTACAGAAGCAATATATGAGTCTCTTGTCAGCCTGCCATACATTTATTTCTTTGAGGATCAAATCCTGCAAAACATCAGTCTTCAAGCAGATGAGTAAAATATAATAATTTTCCTCCAACAAAACCATGGATGACACTAATGCTAATTTAAAATTGCTTTATTATACACAATAAACATATTACACTTTATTTTAGTGTCTTTTCATTTAATTATATAGAATTTAACAAGTTATATACAACTACAGATGACTAAAATATGTAATGCATTGCATGAAGGAAATGTATATCACTCTTTGGACAGAAGCATTAACTACAGATGTTTGAAATGAATAGCCATTATGCTACTCTTTTGGTATGCTTCATTTACTACATTGTATGTCACCACTTAAGAAAATTTCAGTTGCATTGTTTCCTTCATTAAAGGGAAGCTGCCACTAAAACAAGTATTTTTTAGAATAGTTGTCTTTTTTGGTTTGTTCTATAATTGACCTTTGTACTTACTATTCACACAAGAGTATCAATTTACTGTGATCGCATCCAAGTGAAGTTCGAGTGGAGGCTAAAGACGTGTTAAACTTTTATGAAGGGAAAATATGGCAGTTAGTGGCTGTGATCTTATGACACAATCAGATGGAAATGAAAGTAGCCAAAATGCCCTCAGAGACTTAACTTCAACATTACATGCTGCTGTGAAAGAAAAAAAAAAAAGGACAACCTAAGGTCAGATTTTTACCCAGGTGATTTGAAAAATGTTCTGTTACGTATGTTGCTAAGATATAAGGTGTCTTTGCTTTTAAAATGTTTCCTTCAAAATTTCATTTTCTTATTAGAAATGTATTTCTCTGTTTTAAAGGAAATGTGAAATGGAAACAAAATGCCAAAACAGTAAGGCTTTAGTAGCATGCCAACAGGACTAGCAGTGTTCTGAATTCTGGGTGAGCAACTAGAGATTCATTAAGCATGTATCTTTATAATGATGAATTTTTATATGGGAAGTAGTCAGCCATGTTAAAATGGTATTTTCACCTAAAATCAAAAAACTGAAAAAAAAAAAAAAAAGGCAATCTGCTAAGACAGAGCTCCTATTAAAGCTTACTGAGATCCCTGTAGACATGCAATGAAATCAAATAGAGCACAATGCAATACAGTGACTTTCAATGACTTTCAAATCGCAGCCACATGGGAGGTATGACTATGATATTTTACAGAATATACAGATTTGGGGAGGTAAGCAGTACTTTTGGATTTCCAACTTAGACCATATCTGGCCTGACTGATATGAATCATATTCTACTATTCTATGATTCTATGACTTTTCAGAATAGCTAAGTGCCTGTATGTCCAATTTCTCAGTTCACATAATGCTGCAGACACTTTACACATTAGAAAGCAATCTCAGGTTTTTTTGAGAAACCTAAAATTCTTTGTCAGTTTTGAGAATTCTGTCTGCTAATCTCACCTAATAGTACAATGACAGATTTAGGAGCAGAATCAAAATTTTGTTACATTAATTTCCATGTATTAAGTGACATCAAGATGATTGTTAGAGAAGAGTTAACAGAACTGGAGTCTATATTTAGACATTAATTCTTCCATTTCATCAGAGAATATACTAAATGTCACATTCTGTTGCACAGCCAATTAGAGAGGTAAGCACAACAAAAAAGAGTTTTCCTGCTGGTTCTGTTACCAGCACAGCATGGTATCAAAAAAGGAGACAGGGCTACCCAGACAGGAACAGAAGTGAGAGGAAGACTGCAATAGTGCTGGCTTTACCACCTAAACTATTTTACCCTTGAGTTAAGATAAAATGCTGATATAAATCAGTTAATTTTAAAACCTGTATAACATTAATTGAAATCCTCAAGAGTTAGAAAATTGGCCGCATATTTAAGTAAAAGAGAACTGCAGAAGGAAGCAAGACACGGATTTTGCCTACCACAATAATGTGCTAAAACAAGGCATAAGTAAGAAAACCATGTAATTTCGAACCAAGTATTTGACAACATAAAATTTTAAAACCAAAATGACTTTGAAAAAGATTAAAAGATAATGTGTCAACAAATCTTCTTTGGTCCTCAACCTTTCCAAATGACACAATGGCAAATTTAATCTAGTGTACTGTGTACTGCAACTATCACTCATTATTTAAATACACCCAAGCCATTTTAAAGATATTTTACTTGATAAAACACTATATAATTCTACACAATAAATATTTTGTTTATGAATCAAGATGAAATAACTATTTTACTTATCTAGGAAATAAAGCAAAACAAATGCCTCAAAAATAGAAATTTTAAGCCGTTAAAAATGGGGGAAATACAAGAAAACAAGCAGATTTAATCCTATGAGACATCTGCATATTTTAATATATATGTTCTTATAAAACTGCTTAGTACAGATACGAGGCAAAATGGGACCATTGCTTCTCCCTCTCTTTCTGCTTTAAGCAAAGAGAGAGAATGTCAATATCTTCTTTACAATAAATCAGACTTTTTTTAGAATGAGAAGGAGGAAGAAGCAGAAGAAAATCTTATAATAGAGTCCTAAACTCAGTTTAGCACTATGCTGAATGGAAATGAAACACCGAGAAGTTTTTCATAGGCATGCCAAATATTTTACACCAAACTATGTTAAATCTGGGTAATTACTTTCAAGCTTCACAATACTTTTATTGCTACTGAGTAGCTAAAATTTAAGTTTAGCCTTTTATTTTCTTTGCACATGTTATTTTCATATTTTTCTGTGTTTTCAAAATTAAGTGACACTGATGCAGTTTTGCTGACAAAATATTTGCATTAATGAGCTGTTCCTTTCTTCAAGAGAACTGAGGAGCTTTTCATAACCCAACAGCAGCAGGATATAAGCCTTTCAGAAAGTTATTACAGCAGCAACATGAGAAAAGGTATGAAATGGGGCACCTTTCCTCCTGACAACCTGGAGCTCACCATGCAGTTCCTTCTTTCTCGTGACATTTATATTTCAGACTTTGGCTTGCATGCTCCAACAACACAATCAGCATAAGCAATAGAAAGATAAAGAGCTCTGCCTTAAAATACCAGAGAAATGATGAAATACTTTTTTTTCCCTCAATTGACTGTCTTAACATTTCATCAATAATGTGTTTATGGAACAAAGTATCTTCAGTAACAACTGCATGCATTGTAGCCTATCATCTCTCCTGTGTTCCTTGTTGAAATGATCTAATACAAAATAAAGACCATGAGGTTTTCAACTTGAAAAATCAGTGTTACTCATACCTTTTGTTTGATGATCATGTCGTTGATATCATCAAGATCACCTACTATCACTCTCTGAGATTTTATATCTCTATCCAGTCGAGAAAGCCAGTCAGTGAGTTCTGCCCATGCCTTATTGAAGTCAGCCAAGGCTGGAACCTCCAAAAGCACAGAAGATGGCATTTCTGGTTTGAAGGTGGTGGTTTCCTTGGTTACCCTGGTTTGTGTATCCACAGCAACAGCTTCACCAGAAGTTACTGAAAGAAAAAAAATGCTAAAATTACTGAATAAATGAACTATGATAAGCGTTTATTTCAGAAACAGAATTTATGCAGTAGAAAGGATAACAGATACAAGCTCATTTCTTGATGCTTTATATCTACTGGAAATACGAAAATTAAAAAGAATATACTAATTTTTCCAGAGTAGTTCTAGTGTAGTGCATGCTTAATATTCAGCATTCTCCGCATATTCAAATTGCATCCTGAAAGAATGGTGTGATATATTAACACTAGCAAAGATCTGTGTGATAAGAACCCCTCACTCAAGGCCACTGAAATATTGTTATACATGAGTCATCTTCCAAAATCTAGTAGCGTGGTCAGATCTGTCGAGGCCAGAGGCAGACTGAAAAAACTGGTTGCAATATCCAATGTATCACAGCATGACCATGTATCAAGAAATGTATTTCTTCCACAGTCTTCAGTCACTCTGTTGCTGTGAATTTGTTTCACCAACAATATTCTCACTTACTGTTACCCCCGGCTATTTCTCATTGGCTCTGTGACCAATATGGGCGTTTGCACAACAAGAAATTCAGCCTTAGCTGATTCTTGATTTTTCCTCCTCGTAACTTGAAAATTATTTTTGCCCCTCAGTTAATCTTACAAAAGCAATTCATTCTGAACAATATTATGGCAGATGAGGCTGTATAGAATTGTATTTTGTTATTTTTTTCTTATTGCTTGTAAAATCCAGTCAAATAAGAAAAATGATAAAAAAGAAAAACACAGGAACACTAGGGTATTGCTTCAGTGAAGTACTAAATCCTTAATAGAGAGAGAGAAAATACCTACCCTTTAGAGTAGCTACAGAATCTCTACATGAATCAACCCGAACACCACAATAGCTAAACCAGGAAAGCTGAAACAAAGCTGTGTGGAGCGTGCCTTACATTTTTTAACACTGACATGCAGAATGCACTTATTGAAATGCAAATACAAATTTCTAAAAGAACCAACATGTTGGTATGCATTTTTCCTTGTCTCCATACAGAGTAGTTTCCTGCACACCTCCTGTGAGGTAGATTGTACTTAGCAGAAAGAAGACAAAAAAAACCCAAACAAACCCCCAAACAAACAAACAGAAAACCAAAACAACAAAAAACCCAAACAAACAAAACCCCAAACCCAAACAAATGAACAAAAATCCACTCACACAACCAAACCCACCCACTGGAAACACTAAACCAATCAGTGACATCAGCTGATCTTGACAAGGACTTTACCAGCTTATTTTTCATTATGAGTAAGATATTCAGTTACTTTACTGAGGAATCAGTGACCCTCTTCAGCACTGCAGAAAAGGAACGAGCTGTGCACAGATATCTAAATGACTGTCACTGGTAAAGAACCATAAAATGCTGTCATCATTAAAATGTTATTATCTAGCTTGAATAAATGGCAATATTATGACACCAAGAGTAACTCCTGCAAATTATGATTTTTAATGACATACACTGCAATTAAACATATTTATCCACACATCCATATCATTATTGCGTTTCTGAAGTGAAATCCTTGTACTTTCCCTTCCTGTACTTTAAAATCACACACCTGTGGACAACTATGAAGTAAATCAATTATTGTAAAAGGTGGTTCTAACACAGCAAGTTTTTAATTAAAATCACACAAACAGATGAGACAATCAACATATCTTTTTCTGACATGGAAGGGTTTGTAAGGATTTATTTGTAATTTAACAATGCTGTAACAGCATCTTCTACAGTTAAAGACTGGCAAGTTTTAATATCAAAAGCAAAAAAGTTAACCCTAAAGAATCTCTTTCCTTCACCCTTTTGTTTTATTTTAAATATTTTTACACTGATGTGAATAATTAATAATAAGCTGTACTCATCATATATTCTCTTATCTGTCCTGAAATAACTCCAGGTATTTTCTGCCTTATTCTATTTCTTTTTAGCTAGATGATACAAACAAAGCATAAATTAACTCAGCACTAGTGATGCCACATCTGGAGTGTTGTGTTGGAGTACTGGGCTCCCCAGTACATGATAGTTATAAAGCTACTGGAGGGAGGCCAGTGAAGGGCCATAGTGATGATTAAGGGACTGAAGCATCAATCATACAAGGAAAGCCTGAAAGAGCAGGGAATGTTTAGCCTAGAAAAGAGAAGAATCAGGGAGGATCTCAACAACATGTTTAAATATCTGAAAAGAAGGTGCAAAAATGATGGAGCCAGACTCATTCCAGTGGTGCCCTGTGACAAGAGGCAATAGACACAAACTGAAACACAATGGGTTCCTGCTGAATATCAGGAAACATTTCAGGTGAGTATGTCTGAGCCCCATCATAGCTTTCCCAAAGAGTTTATGGAGTCTCCATCCTTGGAAATACTGAAAAGTTGTCTGAACATGATCCTGGGCAGCCTCCTCTAGGCCACCCTGCCTGAGCAGAGGGGTAGGACTAGGCGACCTCCAGAGGTCCCCTCCAACCTCAACCACTATGTGATGCTGTGATTAGTCAGTCCCAAAAAATGACTCATCATGTAGCAGAGTTGTTAACTGTACTTTTTACATCTTATATGCCATTTTGCCCATAACTTTTAGCCCAAGATAACAGGGAGAACATTCAGTAATTAAAAGGCAATGTACTGAAACTGTCATTCACTAACAGACATAATTGGCTGAGTTTGCCTTCCAGCAGAAGATTCAGCTCATTACCAAAAGCAACAAATTCCAACTTATGGTTCAAAGCCTGAATTTTTTTATTCATGCCCCCTACACCCACTCAAAACCCCCTACTCCTGGTTTTGGAGGAGATAGGAAACAGGTGCTTAAATAGTGACTGGTGCATAGCACTCCCAGAGAGTCTCTATTGCCTAGGGCAGCACAACACTATTAGGTACCATCCCTTCACACTTTGGTGGCAGAAGCCATCACCTCTTCCATCCCTCTCCTCAAAGTAGCAATACACCATAGCTTTCCTTTGGCTGTCAGCAGATGAAGGAGTAATTTTGGCAACTACTGCTGCAGGGGAGGAGAAAAGGGGAGGAAAGATCAACTTCTTCCACAGAATGGCATGTCATGAATATCTCCAAAAAATGGATAGGGCCCACATAATTGCCACTTTTGGGCCATTAAACAAAGGTAAAATTTAAAACAAAACCACATCAAGAAGGAATAGTGAGGAAAAAGAGAATACTGCATTAATATCTGCAAGGTAATGAGAAAACGCATAATGTTCTTTTAAGGCTGAAGGACCTAATAATAGAGTTACTTTCATATATATAAATATATACAATCAAGAACTATTTCATTTGTGAATTCACTTGCTTTTTTTTTCAGTTCCTAAAGTGCATTGAAGCTGGAAAAGAATGTCAATATTAAAAAAAAAAAAAAAAAGTGTTATTAGTAGTTACTTAATCTGAGTTGGCATTTAGAGATTAGAAACTTCAGTGGTCTGAAATAACTCCCAGAAAATCACTTGAGAAACCAAAATACTAGTCATCATTTTGTCTGTCTTCATTGCTCTGCCAAAAAGTAAGATGAATAATCATTAATATCCTCAGAATTAAAGACATTGTTTTTCTGCCAATATAGTAATTTCAGTTTGATAGGAATACCTTGGTTGTACTCTTTTAATGCTTACAATCAGAAGTCTACAGTATTTTTCATCTTTGTTCAGCAGGGGTTGGGGGGAGAAAATGGCAGATAAGTCTTTGAGCATGTGTGTCTCTGACGAATGTTATTCAATTGCATGAAGAACAACATGCAAAAAACAGCATCAACTATAAATAAAGATAATAAAATATACCAGTTTTCTATGGATTCAAAAACACTTTGTTTGGGTTTAACGTCATCCTTTAGTGCTTTCTGTGCTTGATGTTTTTATGCTTTCCTCTCTCTGAGCTGGAGACTAGAGAAAATTATATACCAAAGACATAAAGTCACAGAATTGTCTATACTGTCTCACTCCTGGATAGGAATTCAACTTCACAGATCAGTCACGATTGATTGTAACAATTCCAAAATGTCATCTTATTTTACCCTCTTCTCACCTGAACTCCATAATACTGTAGGTCAAAGTGATTCAGAGCAAGGCTCATTATTTTCAGTGAGGTACTCCGTATCATGGTCAAGATACATGCAATTACTGAAAAATGTAGTTGAGTGCCAAAGCAGTTAAGTGTGAAAAGTATGCGTAAGTATTGACTTCCAATCTTTATCAAGGGACGGATAATTAGGTCCACTTCCATTTGGCCTAAAGTTCATGCAAAGACCTTTTATTTCCTCTATGACTTCAAAGATACTCAGACAGAAAGAAAACAGTTGTTTAGTTTGGCATTCACATAAGTTAAACAGAAGTTGTCTTAGAGGAAATTTCTATTATCATCAGTATTTCAGGTAAACTGAAGAAAAACTTTCTAAACTGGGACTCTTCAGAACCTCTGTAATAAAACTCAGGGTGTTTGATAAAACTGCCTGGCGTCTCTTAGCAGCTCACGTATTTTGGCCTGAGTATACACTCAAGAGTTTGCCAATTAATATTCATTTACTTATTTTTCCTCTAGCGGCAGCTATTCCGGAATAAGGTTATTTCTAACCTTCTGAAGTTCATGGGGTAACTGCTCTGGATTTTTGCTTAGGTTTTTTCATCCCTTTGAAGTAGGTCTTTTACATCAAGAAACTTGAAATACTACAGAGAATTTTAAGGTACCAGCAGAAGTGCAATGCTTGAAACACCTTCTTTAAAAGCTACCACTACCTACCATTATCTACTAAGGATGGTAATAATCTGTTCCACTTTCACTGAGCAGTTAAAAAATTTGAGCTATTAAATTACTGATTACAATTACCTTTAGAAAGTGTTTGCACAGTTTATCTTCTGACAGTTATCTCCGCTCAAAACAAAAATACACTTGAAACAATACCTGTCCCTTATTTCTCTTTCTTTCATGCTTGCACAGATATGAACTTGTTCATTTAAAAGAAGCATATGATGATTAGAATTAATAGAGAAATATAAATCAATATTAATTACACAATATGTTGCAACAGATATAATTCTGAAACAATTTATCTAGAGCTGCACTGACAGTTTCTGTGACTTAAAGGGGATAGTTTGTAGCAAATTTTACCCCTCTGTAAGACATCATAAATACAACTAAATACTTAATTATACTTATTTATAAGTTACATCTGTTCTCACCAGTGATATGATAAACAACAAAACCAAAAGGGCAATTAAAATTTCAGACATTAAACCACACCAACCTGTAGCTATTAAGGTAATTTCTTATTAGGACTTTCTGCTGTTCAACAAAGGAAACAACATAGAAAAATAACAGGAGAAAAATAAAACACAAAACTAAGATGTCTAACAAAAAGCTGAAAAACAATCTAACTCCAAACTAGATGCGATTTTCACCTTGCTCTTGAAATACACCTCATGAAATTCGGGAGCATATTGGTATTTTTTTGCATCTTGAAAATAATCTGTAATGCTTAACTTAAAGAGTAAGAATAATAGGAATGTGCCATGAAACTAAGATCAAAATATTAAATGCAGAAATAAGAAAAGCAAAATGAAGTCAACTGCAGGAACACACTTTTTTTCCCTCCTTCTTTTATTCTGCCTATTTCAGTGTTGTGTTTCAAGACAGGGTTACACTGACAACTCAGAACACATAAAACTCCTAACTTAGGTACTGAACAGGGACAGAATAGACAGAAAGAATGACAACACTCCCAAGAGCTTCAAACCCCTTTCAACACCTTCTTTTCAAGCCAAAGTCCTTAAGCAGAGCACACTCAGTACACAGGAATGTTCCCAACTATCCTTCTGAACATTTCAAGTTGTATTTAAGTTTTAATTACTTAAGGTAACTGCATCTACCAGGTCAAAACTTTTTGACAAAGAAGAAATTACACAGTAACTGCAGATTTAAATTCAATTTGCATGTCTAGGCTCTTGAGGATTTAGTTCCATGGTTAGCAGTACCAATTAAGACATATGCCAGCCTTAAATCCTTTACACAATAAATAGCAGTGACATACACCCACTAAACTTTGTTTCTGTTTTAGTCAAGGAAAGCACGTTGTGTTTTACTCACTCCAAGGGAAATAGAGGAAGAATACTTGTACCCTGTGGCATATGTACAGACAACATCACTCAATGAATTTGTTATTTTAACACAAGCAACATTGCCTTCTCTAGTGATAAAACAAAATTTCCTCTGTGGGCAAACCAGCATTTCACTGATTTCAATGTGGCACAGGCACAGGCAGGGTTTGCTTATTTCATGAAAGCCTGTGTCATCTTACCAGCACTCATATTCTTAAATTCCAAGTAGACTTCCCTGAGAGACATTTAGGAAGACAGTTCTGAGACTGATTTATTCCTTAGACTTGTCCCAGGGGTAAATGAATAGCCTCATTTCTCTCTGTCCTTCAAAGTTAAGGAAATAGACTAAACAGTACCTTAAGTTCTTCCATGCAGCACAACCCTTCCATGCAAGGTGCTCACTGACAATAATACTATTTGAAGAGAGGCCTACAGCTAGCTGCTATGTGTTCTGGGTCACAAAGGAGTTCCAACAGAAAAGTAATACAATTGCAGCAAGCAACACAGCTCTGATTAACTGAAATAAATAATATTAATTTATTAAAGAAAGAAAAAAAAACAACCAACATTTAAATTTGAAAGCAAGGATGGGGTATTTGTGGTGATCTGAACTCAATAATGACTTCATGTTGATCAAAAAGTTATTGCCAACAAAATTACATGCACAGCTCTAACTGTGGAAAATATGCACCCTTTAAGGGTTGCAAGTGTTTTATCTCTAAGCTAACAGTTTATTAACATTTTAATAAGCTTTTAAAGACAAAAAACATGTTTCAAAGTGAGTCTTTTTGTCTTTCCCTAGAATGCTAATGTCTGTTTGTCTTCTTAGCTTTGAATATTTAGTAAAAACAATTCCTAGGAAAGATTATTTGATAACTGCATCATGGATATTTCATAGATAGTATTTTTTTATAGAGTATAAATAGGTAACAGTACTTAATTTCATAAACACTTGGAGAACATTCACATTATGTGCTATTGCCATCAATTTAAAATATAATTTAAGTTCCTAGACTTCCTTTATATTCAATAAGCTCTGAATGATTTCTAATAAGTCATTATGAATTATACACTATTTAGATTAATACAGGTAAAAAAAAGATGCTGATAGTTTATGAGATTACTGGTTAAAGTTTAGATCTAAAACAGCCTGTGCAGTGGGATGAAGAGAGGGAACAAAACTAAGGACTCCATAATTCTTAGAGATGCAAAAGAAAGTAGAAAGTCAAAGTTAAATACTGTTTAGGAGAAAAGTGTTTGCAAGTAAATGTGTAGTACTATATTTGAAAAATAACCATAAAAGTTATGGATTCTAATATGTTACTATTACTAATGAATAGTATCATAACTTTAAATTTACAGTACAAAGTTAGGTGTCAGCTTTCTCAACCTATCCTTCTTTGCCGTAGGAGAGATGTGGTAGACTTTTATTGCTCACCTCCTTTTCATATGTAGAAGCATGACTAAGCTGTTTATTGTACAATGCATTTTTCCAAATTTCTCCAAACACAACAGAATGATGTTTAGATATGTCTTTTACTTGTGTAAAGAAAATCTTTTGTTTTCACAAACACTGGATTGCAATGGGAAAAAGAACATATGTCCCTGTCTGTCAGGAAAATAGAAAGATTCTAGCAAATACTAAGAATTTCAGTGATATAAATCTTCTGTGCATCAAAACATAAATAGTATTGAGGTGAAGTGAACCTAGTGCTGCAGAGCAGAAAGTGAAGATTACAAGCAGTTGTTGAGAAGAGCTTCTGCAAATACTTCCCTTATATCCCAGATACTTATAAATTGAACATTAATGGTTTATTTGATGAGAATACTGCCATCATAGGTGGCAGCTTAAGAGCAATTCCATGTAGAGATGTTATGACTTTTTAAAATATCCTTCACAGAAGAGAATGAGATTGGAGAATACTTCAGCAAACTACACATACATAAGTCCATGTATCTTGATAGGGCGCACCCATGAGCGCTGGGGAGCTGTGCAGATGTCATTGCAAAGCCCCTTTCTATAAACTTTGATGGATCATGGTGACAGGGAGAGTGCCTTTAGATTGCAGTAAAGCAAATGTCACTTCTATTTTCTAGAAGGACAATATGGAGGACCCAAGGACCACAGTGCCATGTGGTCAAGACATGTGGGCACAAACTGAAACACAGGAGGTTTCCTCTAAATATCAGGAAACACTTTTTGCCTGTGAGGGTGACTGCTACAGGTTTTCCAGAGAGGTTGTGGAGTCTCCATCCTTGGTAATACTCAAAAGTTGCCTGGAAACAATCCTGAGCAGCCTCCTCTAGGTTAGCCTGCTGAGTAGGAAGGTTAGACCAGATGACCTCCAGAGGTCCCTTACAACCTGAGGCAACCTGTAAAGCTACATTCTCAGTTACAAACACTCTCTAAAACCCAAATTGGAAATAGTATGAGAATAGAGAACTCTTTGGGAACAAAGCAGCTAAGACTGAAGATAATACATTAAATAATTCTGGCACAGCATATGTAAGTATTCAACGGACTACTCTACATGTGGTAGAAAAGGCTTTAAATTTGCAGTACTCTATGCTAGATAGACTATGACTCAAACAGGGGCAGGTAATATAATACCAAAGATTGTAATATATATCTGTAAACTGAGGTAGCATTAATAACTCTTGCTCTGATTGAACCTATTGTCCTATTCAAACCTTTCTGAAAGATTAACTGCTCCGCAGTTCAGTCTCCTTTTAATAATACAGCATTGTCATGGTATTCCTTGTGAACCTTTCCTTAGGCAAAGTTCAACATGACTGATGGGCCCACTAAAAATTGAAAAGCAAAGGGTAGGGTATGAATGGATCACTTCTAGTGAGTGTAAGAATTAAGCAGACACTGAAACTAAAAATAGGTATCAGAAGTACCCTTCATATACTAGCTGCATGGCAGTTCTACATTCCATTTCTAGCAGTATCACTGATTACAATACCAAGGCTAATTTAACTATTAACATATGCTTTAAAAGTTAGGTGAAAGCAATATTCTGAAATTATGTAGTGTCATCACTGGATACTCATTACAATATTGGCATAATGCTTTAAAAATAGTCAATATGGGGATAAAAAACAAGGCACAAGCTAAAAGAAAAAAACAACAAGCTCCAGTACAAGCAATGTAATGGTGAAGATTTAAAAATCTTCCCCTTCTATAAATAAACTTTATTTATGCAAACTGTATATGACATGATCGTGTTTGCTACTTCTTTCTATTCTGTAGTTTAAATATTAGCTGAACAAATATCTGCGGTACTGCCACCAATTTTTCTGCTAAAGCAAAAATAACCATTTTTTGGATACTGTTAGTGTTATTTTACAAATGTAGAAGTTGATTCAAGTGCTGAGATACTGGCATAATATAAACTGAGATTATGTTAAGGCTAATATCCCTTGTTTTTTTGTAACAAAAGTGAAAATAATCAGAAGCGTTTGTGTTTTTTTCCCTCCTCCAAACAACTGTCTTATTTCTTAATTGCGATAAGAAATGCCAGGAAACACGCAGCTGAGAGACACAATTTCTTTCTGGCTTGCCTGTGCCCTGTATCCTCTATTTTCATTACTGATTTGAGTCTTCCCGTAGGCATGCTTAACGTGTTTTAAAAGGCAAAGAAGAAAAACTTGAAGTAGGGAATTCAGACTGGCTCAAATAAAATTAATAAGTAATATCTAAAACCTGTTATTTCCTACTGTGGATGTGAATCATGTCCTCTTCTACTAGATTTCGTTTCTCATTTAGTGCATTCTTTCAATATGGAAGATTTCACACATCTAGGCAGAGAGGTCACAGAGCCTCAGACTGCATACACCAGTTTGCATAAAATAAGGTGAAGTCATACTGTACATTAAACGATTTGTATATTTATTATGTGGATTATCACATGGCAATTTTGGACAAACACTTTCTTCGTAAGGTAAATACAAAGTTTTGACTAAATTACACTAATTACATTCATTCATGGTTGCCTGTTGCAAATATTTTCATCTCCTAGATAAAGAGTTTTATATTTGACAATGAAGAAACCAGTTAAGAGCACCCATAGAATCAGCTAGGTTGGAAAGACCTTTAAGATTATCAAGTCCAACTGTTACCCCAGGACTGTCAAGTCCACCACTAAATCGTGTCACTAAGGGCCTAATCTACATATTTTTTGAACATTTCTAGGTATGGTGATTCCACCACTGCCCTGGAAAACCTGGCTAATACCTGATCACCCTTTCAGTGAAGAAATTTTTTCCTAATATCCAACTTAAACCTGCCCTGGTGCAGCTTGAGGCCATTATCTCTTGTCCTATTGCTCCTTACCTGGGCAAAGAGACTGACCCCCACCTCACTACAACCTCCTTTCAGGTAGTCGTAGAGTGCGATAGGGTCCCCCCCTGAGTTTTCATGTTTCAGGATGATAAATGGACTTTTTTCTTAATCAATCATGAAATAAAGTTTTCCCTTTTTATAGACATAAACACTTAAACAGTTTTCATTAGAACTTTAAGAGGAAACTTTAAGGAGGCATTATGTCAAGGGAGTTTTCTGAGGAACAGAAACACTATAAACTTTACACTGCAGGAACACTTTGACTCCCAAAGAGATCCATGATACTAACAATCAATTTAAAACTATTTTCTCTGTAAAACACAGCAATAATCTGTATATGTCAAAGTACAGTCAATGGAGTTATTTGCCACATAAGGACTACTTCTATGTTTGGGTTTTTAAAGATAAAATTACCTGATTGGCTCTTGAACTAAAGGAGGTGTTGAGGAAAATGTTCCAGCCTGTTTTAGGATTTCTTAAAGTAGCGGACAGACTCCTTGTGTTGATTCCCTTTGGTAATATTAAGACACTTTGAGTAGTCATGTTTGTTTGTTTGTTTGTTTTAAATGACCTCATAATATTACTTTAGCTGTTACTAAATATTTTAAAGATGAAACAAAATAATTTTTTTTTATTTACTCTTCCCCTGCCACCCCACCCCCCTCAACCCCATGAGTGTTTTCAGTAATTGATTCCTACATCACTAATTGAGCTCCTTAATATCTAGATACATACACAATCATTTCTGGGCAGTCTGAAGAGCTTCAGTTCAAGGAGTCAAGCATTATTTTTTTTAAAAGCCTTTTTTTCTTTTCTGTTGTTGTTTTTTAAATGCAGTATTATTTGCATCCCTATAAAAAGCATTTTTTTTTTTTTTCCCAAAGCAGAAGAGTCTTTTTCAGTAAGTGGTTATTGCAGTTGTTACAAAAAGGTTTCATGAAAATTCATGTTTTGTACTACAGCAGTTGTGGTGTTCCATCAAATTCTGTCACATACTTGCCTTATAAAAAATGTCATCACAACATCTGTCACAAATAATGCAAGCACCTCTCACTATTCCTTTTGTCAGTAAAAGTAACAAGTTCCTTGATTTAGTATGCAGCTTTCAATTGGATGTCAATTCATATGACAACAATTTACATTTCCAGTGTACCACTACTAGCATGTAACTGAATTTTGGCAGCTTTTCCTAGTTCTTTGATAGTAGGAAAAATGCATATTGCCAGCAGCTCCAACTTTTACAGTCTCATGAAAAATCATCTCTTCTAATTTTGTAGGATCTACAAATTGATGCAACACGCACGAATTGCTATCCTAGCCAAGATGAACTCTGAAGGCGAAAGCATAAAATATTGTATAATGATACAGAATACCAAAAAGACAGTGGAATTTTAGGTACCATGTAGTTAAAAAAAGACACAAACCAAAAAAAACCACCCCCAAACCCCAAAAAAACACAAAACCAAAACTAAACAAAAAGAAAAAAAACAAACCAAACCCCACAATCAAACAAAAAAAAAAAAACCCAAACCCAAAAAAAACCCCAAGAAACTCAGAACATATTTGAAGAAGCTTTGAAATAATCAGAATCCAGTTATTAGCTAATTTAGCAGTGTTACAGAATTCATGCAAAAATTGTTGTCTACCCTTATTCTTGGAAAGAAAAGGTCTGCAGAGTAAAAATCTGTTGTTGAAAGTTACAGAAGGCAACAATATCCCTGCCACTTTGCTTTTGACAAAGTAATTCCTCAAACATCTGTACTTTCATCAGAAATGTTAAAATATCTTGTTTTGTACTATTTTGTGAAACACTCGTCAAGCTTTCTCATGAAAACACATATAATGTTTAATTTTCAGGTCAAACTGATGTCTACTGCTCTTCCAGCTGTTTTAGATTAGGGAGAATTGCCTTTGGGTACTTAAGTGTCATCTGACCACCAATCTATTGTTGAAGGATATATCAGTAAGGCAAATATATACCTGCATATCTCCAACAGTGATGTTCCCTGCTATTGATATAATCAAAGACAGTCGTCTGATATTTCAGTGTCCTGGGTTCAGCAGTAGCAGTCATTTTTTCTCCTTCTTAGTGGCTGGTGCAGCGCTGTGTTTCTAACTTTCA
>WYDI02030376.1:0-52888 GCA_009867235.2 Psittacus erithacus
GTGCGGCCTAGCATTTGGTCTGCTTGTACAACTGCTCCAGAGAGCCATGCCCTTTCTCATCAAGCCATTCCTCAACACAATACTGTTAAAATTAATTTTGTATATCATTTGCAGGTTCCTCTTTTTCTCTTTTTCTGATGGTAAGGGCAGTATATTCTCTGTATCATGAAAGTGGCCTTCACAATCACTTCTTTTATTACAGAAGTGACTTGAATCAGGGGATCTGGTGTTTGAATCTGCTGCAAGTCTGCTTGCAATGAGTGTCACTGATTAGCACCATGTTTCCCTACTTGATTCTTTTGTATCATAAGGAAAGGTTTTGGTTTGGTTTTGGTTTTGTGAGCCCCTAAATGTCACTACTTCCTCTTGTACTGAATTCAGTTTAGATTCTAAGGTTATCACCGTCTTTCGGTTTGTTGATTATTGTGAGAGTTTCTAGGTTGTGACTGTGTTGATCAGGAACCACTTGATCTGGAGCAGTCTGCTGAAATCAAGGTTGTTCTACAAAGGTTGACAGCAATAGGAATAGCCCAGTTTATTGTTTAAGTGGGAAACAATGGGTTATTTATAGGTTTTTTGGTCTTTCAAATAGACAAAGAAAATTAGTCCATTGTTTGAAGTCTGATTTTAGTATTTCTTGGGGTTTTTTCTCTCTTAATTTTAGCCATATGTTACAAGTTTGGTTCCAGCTGTAATAGAAAATGCTTCTCTCACTCTGCCAGCCCATATATCCAAGATGCCAATAAAAAATTCTTTGTTATTCTTGTTACTACAAAGATGGGTCTAGTCAACACACAAAATGCCTGACTCATTCCCCATTTGCTCTCCTTGCCCAGTCCCCAAATACAGATGAACAGAGATTCAGGTGTTGGTTTTTGGTCTGAAGATAAATTTTTGTTGCCTTTACAGTCTCTTTAGTACATGTATATTTTTATACATACCTGGGGATCAGCTGTTAGAGTGGGCTGTTCTGTACTCCTAAATTTTGCATTTGATATTTGTTTGATAATTACATTGTTTTAACTTAAGGATGTTCATATTTTACAATCATACAATGATTTTTTTTTGATGTGTGTGAGGCCTGTCAAGTCATTTTGTCAATCTGTCCATCTTCTTTTGGGCCCACTGACTATTGCATGCTGTTTTCCTTCTGGAAGCTGTGACAATATGCTTCAGGAGCCTCTGTGAGATTTCAAAGGGAAATATGGAGCCTTCTGCAAGAATGCACAAAGCGCTACTTAGTCGGATGCTTGCTGAAATCTAAGTAACATACCCTTTATGTCAGGTTCCTGATGCGTGCCACTGGGGCAGCTATGCTCTAGCTGTTTATATGATTGCTCTGCTGGAAGAGCAGGAGCTCAGACAGCTATGACATACTGAGCTTCTTAGTGAGAAAACATGTTCATTTTTTGGTGCCTAACCAGGCGGATTTGAGTGTGTGAGTATCTATCGCAGGGGCTGAAATTGGGTTTTGTGGCTCCAGCTATTCAGCAGAAGGTGGCGCTTTGGGCTCTGTCTTGAAGGCGCGGGAAGAGGACGAAAGGGCAGTTAATGATAGCTAGAGTCCAGTAATTCAATTGCTCTAGACTTGCTTCATAATGAGAACTCATCATTCTTCCTGTCATTCCATTGTTTAAGAAATGCATATTTTAAGTGACATCCAGGGCTGGCTTTTAGAGCAGGGGCCTAATTAAGTCCACTGCAGGAAACCTGGTAATATCTTTGGGAAATCCAGATTAACTTGCCTGTCCTAGCTGGTGCTGTTGGAAGAGCAGGATGTTGCTCACCATGTCACTGCAGAGCTACCAGGGTGAGACTGTCTCTAGTACCAGAGCACAGAAACACAGTGACAAAATCAGTGAAGGTCAGAGCGGGGGGAATTGTGTTCATTGCACAAACGGCTTGTGTGGACAGTTACTTTAAATGGATTTTTTTTGTTGGATTTTTTTTCTCAAAGTTAAATTTTTCAGCTGCACAGCTGATGCCCAGTGAAATCTGTGTAAGTGGCCTCTACCAAGTCAAGTGTCTTGCCAATACAGTGAATTTTATGTGTTGACAGAGGAAATCCAGACTTCTGCATTCTCTGAATTCGACTTCTTTATCATGATATTATCAAACTGTGCTTTTAAACTTGCTTAAAAAACAGTTCTGATTTTAAGCTATGTATATGTAAATGATTTTAAGCTATATATATGTAAAGCTGTGATTACAGGTTCTTGTATAATTTTACACTGAGAAATTTGCTGTAGCAAGAGCTTCTTTTCTGCTATTGGTTGTATTCTCTATTAGCACAGTTACTGCAATTTCTCCATTTGCTTGTACCTTCTACCAGCATGTCATTAAGGTTAGAGCTGGGAAGCCACGTGACCCTAAGCTGTGAGAGAAACCATTTGCATTTAATTTACAGCAAGACTGAGGAGTAAATTCTCACCAACTGTGGATAGTCTCAAAGGTGGTAGATTACCTGTCAGAAGGTAAAAAGGTTACCCATGGATTTGTGTCAGCTCTGTGACACAGTTACTGAGTTTCTGAGTGAGAATGGAATTAATTCTGTTTGTTTAAGAGGACTCTTGTGTACTTCTAATCCCATGGAGATGAGCTTTTCTTTCCAGCATCATTTTGTATTTCTTCTTTCTAATAGTATTCTTCCTTCCAGAAATGAGAGTTACATTTCTGTCTGGATTCCATGTGTACATTATGTCAGACCTCCTTAAGTGACCTTTGGTTTAAAAATAATAAAGTAGTAGTATGAATCTTCTTAAACTGGCTGTCCTGTAGTTGATTTGTGGCTACTTGAATTGTCCTATTTCAAGTGAAATTTGAAAGTAACTTATTTAGAAATACGAATTTTGGTATATATGCATATGTATGCTGTCCATGTAGCAGCCAGGATGTTTCTTGTTTTTCAAGACAAGGCACAGGTTACCATGTGGTACCCATTCAGAGATTGCCACTAACACTGTCTGAAGATCTTTGAACAGTTTCTGCCTTTTGCAAAATCATATCTTGGAAAGTCTTGGTGTGACAACAGCAGATTTTTAAAGAAAATCCTTTCTCTGTGAGAACTCGATGTGTTCTTGCCAAATTTTTGTAACTGGTTGGAGCAAAGTTCACAAAGAGTTTGTTTTATCTGACCCTCCAGGATGTATTCTAACCAGTATGTTCAGTGAACTCTTTGAACTGTATTGTCCTCACATTAGATGGCACAAATAGGTACAACTTGTAGATGTTGCAAGTTCAGAATCAATATGTAGATTCTTTCAGGGATCAGCTGGTTAGAGCAATAAATTGATGTGCAGCATCATTAGACAGTGACTGAAATGCCTGTTCATACTCAGACTTTCTTCTTTGCATTTGTAAGAGGCTCTTCACTGCAGATACACTCCTGGGCTGTAGAATAGCTGTCCGTAACCTCTGATGTTAATGGAAGGTCTGTTTTTGTGATTTAACTGTAGCGAGATTATTAGTTGCTAAACTGCCAAATACTTGTCCCAAAACTTTACTTGATATTTCCTTTGTGTTTTTTGCAAGACTTAAGTCCACACTTAGGCAGACAAACATCTATTCCTTTATAATGTTGGGAGGTTTCCCCCTAATCAAAGAAATAATAAGGTGGGAATATCTAAGACCAAAGTAAATTCACTGGGAATAAACCTGACCCTTTTTTTTTTCTTTTTCTTTTTTTTTTTTTTTTAAGGACTCCCTGGGGAAGTGGTGCAGCTTGAGAACCACAAGTGGTTTACCTTCAGTGTATGGAAGTCTCTAAGCTTTACCAAATGTAATTGTAGTTCAGTTCCAAAATGATCTTGTTGGGGCAAAAATAGACACTGAATGCACTGAAAAAAATGGGTGTCAGGGTTTCGAATCTTTGGGCAGAATGGAAGGGGTGAGTTTTACTATGGCTTTTCCATCTTCAGTTTGTAATACTACATCTCCCTATCGTCATCCTCCACACACACCTTGTTTCTTCTTGTATCTACCAGTTACTGATCTCGTAAATCATGTCTGCTGCATAGGAAGAACAGAGAGTTGGCTACGGGATATCTCATGTGACAAAGGTGCATTGTGGTCCACAGCCATAGTGCTGGCTAGGACAGTCTACAACGTCTGCTGTGCAGAGATCAAGTCACCATGAGCAGTGAGTGCAGAACTGGCTGTTTGACGCAGCTTTGCCCATGGGTGATAAGCGGTGATACAGTATACTGCAGGGGAAGTTTATTACTGCCCTGATTGAAAACAGACATAACTTTGTTACAAACATGGTAGAATAGTATCATTCACTGTAACAGTTCTTTACTCTTTTTCATCAGAATTTAAGTGACAGGTACATTGCTAAGACGGCAGTTTCCTGATCCTTCTTCACCCTCTTGAGGTGGCTTTTTCCTACTACTTCTGTCGTACTGGTGGTAGCAGTTGCACAGTTCTATAATCAGCTGGATTAGGAAACTGATCTGGTTTTAAAAAGATCTTGGGTGAAAGAGTGCTTCAGCTTTCATCTGACTCACCTTGTCCAACTTACGGGCTGACCGTGGGACTGCTCCCTTGGGCGGCAAAAGGGCTACAAGAGTGTATGAGAAGGATGGGACTGTCCTTTGCAGCAGCAGTTTGGGCTTAGTTTGCATGATTTGGAATCCATGTGTTTCATCTGCTAGTGAGAAGGCAGCGCTAGCTGTGAAGAGTTTTGTAGTGTGAACATCTGTGTGCTGGGGCTTATGGACTAGAAGAGGAACCAACTGACAGTCAAGTTGAAACAGTTCCCTGCTGGAGTTCACCCAGTGGTTTGATAGAAAAACCTATTTTTTCTTCATATGATTTATTCATAGAGATCTGTATAAGTGCAGAAATGTGTGTGCTCTTGTATCCTGATCGTGGCAGGATTATTTTATTTGAAAGCATTGGTGTTATAATGATGGATTGCTATAGACATTTTGGGCATCTGTTCCAAACACTATTAAGCCCTGGTTTTCTTCAGGCTATTCATTTTATAATTAAAGTGTTTTATGTTTAAGGTAGTCTCTCTAATAAGAATTCTTAGTTTTGTTAGAACTGCATAGGCCTTTGCATGTAGCTGCAACAATCCTTTCATTCATTATCACAGACTGCTAGCTTTGTGCAACCAAATA
This sequence comes from Psittacus erithacus, assembly GCA_009867235.2. Lineage (NCBI taxonomy): Eukaryota > Metazoa > Chordata > Aves > Psittaciformes > Psittacidae > Psittacus > Psittacus erithacus. Next base: position 5,124 of record WYDI02030376.1, read on the forward strand.
GTATTCCCACTCCACAGGAAGCACTGAATTTCCTTGTGTGGAATGCTGTGTAGCATAGTGAAAAAAGCGTCTTAAAATAATGTAACAGAGTACTGACAGTTACTTCTGTCCGGGCTGCTGTGTAGCGGTGGTGCTGGAACAGCAGTGTCAGAACAGGTAGTGGCATCTGTGAGTTTACAGTAAATTGTCTCTTTTGCAAGTAAGGAGATAGAAAACAGGCTTATGACCCATAAGCTACTGTGAGTAAATAAGAACTGTTGTATTCTTTGTTTGCAGTATGTGCAAAATTGGGATGGGGAACATTTTGAACCTGAATAACGTGTTAAGGTACACTTTGGAAAGCTGCTTTAACTTTCAGCTGTAATAACAACTTGTCATATGAAATAATTTCTCCTTTTACTCCCAGTAGGTGGCTGTTCTTCTAGCAATAGTATTTATCATCTGCTTTCCTGCTTCAAAACTGAATTCAAGGAAATCTACCTTTGTGTGTTGTCAGTAATGTCTTTTTTCCACTCCCTCTTGCTCAGATCTGAATTGCTTTCTTGGGAGGTAAATTGAGATTAAGTGATATAAAATGCCCCTGAGGACCCTGGAGTCATGCAGCAAAAGTGTTTACTGTGCCTGAATCACTTCTTTATATCTGAGAAATCCATTGACTCATGCCATGTATTTTCTGTTTTGGAGATTATATTTAATTGCAGCTTCTGATGAATTTGAAAGTAGTATCAGCTATCAGCTATGCATGCATAACTAGCCCAGGTGCTCTGAGGAAACCAGCGTGCATCATTTGCTTAACATATTGCCCAGCAGGACTTCTAGATATCACAGTGAAACTGTAAAGAACCATGCAGGTTCTTCAGAATTCTGTTGTTCAAGGGCCTTCAGAACGTTGCTGAACTGTGGTTCCTGACTTAGTTGAGAACAGACTTGCCTTTTCAAGAGACCAGGGCAATTGTTTGAGCCAGTCTTCAAAAATTATGGTTAGACTGACTTGTAAGAACTAGATTAATTTGACTGGATTGTGTTTAATGTGCTGCTATGAATCCTGGAAGTCATTGAGGAGAAGAGAGACTGGAGACAATATACTGAGTGATGGTCTTCATCTTGCAGGTGAGCAGTACGAATCTGTGGCTGATGAGCAGCCCAGTCAGTACTGAGATACTACAGCCTCTGGTTCCACTGACATTGCTATCTAACGTAAGTCTTTGCTGTATGCTGAAAAGGTGAGTCCTGTACCTTCCGTCCTTGTTTTGATGCTAATGATTGTACATATAGATGGTAATGAAAGAGTGAATTGGAAGGAAAATCCATTGCTCTTTTTTCGCGGGGCCACTGAGTCAGCATGTGTACGAGGGAAGTAAATGTGGGAAGGCAGAACCGCACCCTTCATTCCTGTTGAAAGTTTCAGCAGGAAGAAGTAGAAACTAATAATATGCAATGAATGAATTCTTCTCCCCTCCCCTTATGAACTGAGCATGGATGTAAAATAGGTCAAAGCTGCTGCTAGTTTCCTTGTGTGTCAAAGCTTTGCTACTCAGCAAGTGAGTGCAGGTTTCTCCTGTCAGGAAACTAAAAATTTCTGCAAACCCTCACTGATATTTGGTCTGTCCACGCATTCTCCTCCCCCCCCCTTTTCACTATATTTTCCATTTGAGAGGAGGATGTTATATGGTGATCAGCAATCCTTTACTGCTAAATGCTGCTACTTCTAAGGCAGCAGCATTTTATACAAATTGAAGCAGTGACTTTGACCTTACAAAATAAATCAATGACCAGTACCCACAGCTCCTCCTGATTGTAATGCACTGATTGACGCACTAATGCTCAGTGCATCACAAAATCAGAATGCTTAGTAGCCTTTCTGTTTTGCATCTGTCTTACTGAGAGGCTATATTTAATAGGAAGGGTTTCATTATCAACTTGATCTTTTTAAATAAAACACAGTATTTCTCCGATATTCTTTTGAACCTCCGTGTTAATGATTTCTGCATGCTTCATTAAGAAAAAAACCCAGTTCTTTAAATAGCTCCTGTAAAACCAGCTTCTCTTCAGCAAAAGAATGTTTTGTGGCTGTTCTCTGTGTAACAGTTTCTGTGGAGCTAATGAAGGCAAGGGCACACTACTGACTTCTGTTCAGCTTGGTGTTCGCCAGGACTCCCAGGCCCTTATCTGAAAAGCAGCCTTCAGCCTGGTGCATACATTTCATACTTTCAGCATACATTGGTGCATGTGTTAAAGTAATTTTCTTTTGGCTTCATAGGCTTGATGTTGAATGACATTTAAAATGTTTTGGTTTATTTTTTTTAGCAGGTTAGGTGCTACTGTGGTAGTGATAAAATGAATTTTAATTAACTTTTCAGCATAGGTGTGATGACTTCTCAAATTTCCCTTTCACTTAATGATTTGTAGGCCTTGCTCAAATGAAGAATTTCTGAGGACACTTTGAATATCCAAGTAAACATCAAGGCCAGATTAAGGGCTTTTATTACCTGTGCTAATTCAGTTGAAATCCCTGGCTTGTTAACTGAGCTGTACTGATTGTGATGGAAAATGAAATAGTGCCCATGTAGATTTCTATTGTGTTGATAAATTGCTACAAAAGGGATTTCTGCTGTCAGTGGATCAAATACAAAGACAAAATGTATTTCCTTCGTGTAACAGTGTATCATATGAGACATCCTGAGGAAAACGAAGTTAAATATTAGTAAAGTATGTTCTGCACATAATTTATTTTATTTTCTTTAATTGAGAGTGATGCCATTCTGAAACAGAATTTAGTACATCTAAGTTGTCTGGTGCTAGATGCGTTGTGATGGGTTAGAAAGTCTAAGAAACTTAATAGTGACTTCTGTAGTGTTGCTTGTTTCCAGTTAATTTTCCACAGGTAAACAGAAGTTGGGGTATTAAGGACCTTCAGTTTAACTCAGACACTGATATGTTGGGTGTTAACTCAAGCCACTGAAGTACTTAATTTAATAGTTTTCATTATCCATCCTTTTAAATCATTGTTGAGAGACTTTTATGAATTTTTCTAGATGCCCAGGTTGTTAAAGTATTTTAAACATATATACAGAACATGTCTTTTCTCCTCCCTTTGAAGAGCAAGAAATCTAAAACCTTCACAAAGCCCACTAGAGTAATATAATGGAGATGTGATGAAAGGGAATTTGTAGGGATGTTTTTAGTGAAGTAGATTACTTTGGCTTTTTTAACACTATGAAAAGCAAGGATTACTACTGATCATCACAGAGTGCATATTAAAATGCAGCATCATAAAAATTCCTGGTAACGATTTTGGTTCAGTGAAGGAAAATATCACTTGATACAGGCTTACAGCCAGTAGTATGTGACTTACAACTTATTCTCATTCTGTTTTATTAGGTCTTGACATGATCTGGAAGAACTTTTATGGCATTTGTTGCTTTCTCGTCCTAGGTTGCATAGTGGCATTTAGTCAGATGACTGTTAATGATTAAGTTAATAGCGAATTAAGCTATTGCTGCATCTCCTCTGAAAGATACCCCTTCCTCTGCTGAAGGATGACAGCTGAACATACATTCTCCTCTCATTTATTCCAACTAAAACACGTTAGCTTAAATCATAGAATTGTAGAATGGTTTGGGTTGGAAAGGACCTTAAGATCACATGGTTCCAATCCCCCTGCCATGGGCAGGGATGCCTCACACTAGACTATGTTGCCCAAGGCTCTGCGCAACCTGGCCTTGAACACCTGACTGCCATGATTTTTCAAATATGATGGACAGTGGCTTAGCAACTTCATTTGCCAGCTCCTTCAGGACTGGTGAATGGATTCCATTCGGACTTGTGCACATTCAGGTCACTGTGGTGTTTCAGTGGACTAGAAATGTATAGCCATTTGAATGATACTCATGTTTTAAAATTGTCCAAAGTCATCTTCCCGTACTGCTATTATAATGTCAGGGTAGATAAGTAAAAAGATTCTATATTCAGAAGCAAAAAGGAGGCTTTTCATGCTCCCTGAACCAATGCTTCCTGCCTAATTGAAAACTGAAACTAAATCAAGTGCCTGTATTTCTGCTTAGAAACAGACTTTTTCTAGTAGTTTCACTTCTAGGAATGCTGGTGTCCTGTCCTTCTTCACTCTTGGCTGCTCTAAACAAGCAAGCTAAAAGAAGTCTGTTGGTACCTAGCTCATATAATTAATTCAGTCTACAGACATATCAAATTAGTAACTAGCAAAGAAGGACCCCAAGAGGACTGTTCCTAAGAGTCTGGAGTTTTCTGTGCGTGACAGGTACGATAAGCCAGGATGCTCAGCCTGAGTCCAGCCAGTTTATAAATGGAGAAGTCAGCACTGGTAAGCATAAGATTTATTTGAGGAACATTCAATAAAACTGGAAGGTAATGGAAGATACAGTGTGTAGCTTTTCCATTATAGAAAGTATTACAGTGCTTAGATGATTTCTTACTGGGGAGAAATAATGGCTTCATGTTTTTCCAGGACACAGTAGGAAAGTGCTGTATAACATTTGAAAGCTACGTAGATTACATTGATACAACCTTCAGAATTATTATAATGTGACTTAGTTTTTGGACTGTACATCTGAAAGCAATCAATTCTGGTGGCCCATGTGAAGAGTTTGGGGTACGGTTATTTAAAAGGCAAATCTGACAAATACTACAGAAGTCTGCAGTCAGAGGTTATAATCCAGTTCCTTGCGTCAGTGTGTGTTTCATGAATTGATAACCAATTCTTGCTAGGCATGACACCTCCTTAATACACTTTGTCATAGTGTGTTGTCCGTTAAAATACTTTTATGGTTCCCTAGAAAGACTATTTTTTTTCTCCCCTCTTTTCCTCCCCCTCCCTCCTCCTCCATGATTTGAGGGGTTTTGATGGAGAGAGCTTGGGTGAATGTGCTGCTTGTCAGCTGGACGTTTTCCATGCTGCATATTTATGTTGTGGGGCAGTTATGCACTTTTGCCTTCTATAGAAGTTGCATGGGGAGAAGCTGATCTTTGCATTGCATTTTTCAGGGGCATAAATTTTATAACCAGTAGTAGCTGGGATTGATTGAGCAAGTTCACACGCAGTAGGGTGCTATGCCATGAGTGAATGTCAGTTTTCTTCCTAGAATAGGCTGTCTTTTTTTAATACCTGAAATCTCCTCCTGACAGTCACATTGTGCAGTGAGCACTAATGGTCCTTAGCTTCAGGAACATTTTGCTTATTAAAAGAGATTCAGTTCTGTACACTGACTTCAGAAAGTCCAATCAAAATCATCTCTTTTTATTTTGTTGCACAGTAATTCGTATATTCTCTTCAGAACCTGAATGACCCTTCATATTTTCTGTTTTCCAGTATTTGGGCATTCCTTATGAAACCTTTCTACTGCTTATTGACCATGAAGTAACTCTTTTCATTTACTATGTTAATCCCACACATAAAATTAAGTCTGGTGGACAGTGATACCATGTGAAAGAGCATGTATTCTGAGATTAGTCTTTTAGAAATAAAGTTAGTAAGTATTGTGTAAGGGTGGGGCAATAGGACAGATTTTGGTAAAGTTTGGGTATCCAGAAATCTTGAGACCAATATATTAAACCAACTGAAAGTGTGTAGTAGTTGTAATCCAAAGTTAGAACTTCTACCACATGCAGATACTTATCTGGGCTGCAGTGTGAATACTTTTGCACGGTTACCAGCATCAAGATGACCTTTAGTTGAAGACACTGAAAAATAGAGGCAAAATTTGTGTTCTCTTTTAAGCGTGAAGGGATGGAGACTTAGTATGAGAAAAGAGGAGGAAAGAGTTTAATTTCTTTTACATGCATCCATTGTTGTCAATTATTATAGAATCGCAGAATGGTTTGGGTTGGAAAGGACCTTAAGATCAACCAGTTGCAACCCCTACCATGGTCAGGGACACCTTCCACTAGACCAGGTTGCTCCAAGCCCCGTCCAGCCTGGCCTTGAACACTGCCAGGGATGGGGCAGCCACAGCTTCTCTGGGCCTCCTGTGCCAGTGCTTCACCACCTTCGCAGTAAAGAACTTCTTCCTTATATTTAACCTGAACTTCCCTTGTCTCAGTTTAAACCCATCACACCTTGTCCTATTGCTACAGTCCCTCATGAAGAGTCCCTCTCCAGCATCCTTTTAGGTGCCTTTCAGTATCTTCCTTTTTATACTTAAAGTGAAATATGAGAAAATAAACTATATAGTAAGGTCCTACAATAAACTCCTGGGAATGGGAGAGTTATAGGATAAGTAAATAGAGGCATGTATTTTAAGAATATAAGTCTTGAAATAACCTTTAAACAATAAAAGGTTAACCCTAAGCATTAAGGCTTAGAGAGTTTTAGAAGGAGGGTGTTCTGAAGGGAGGATATGAAGACTTTTCATTAATTCAGGCTGTTTTCTCAATACTGTGACATGCAGTATTTGGAGAAAAGACATCATGTTCAAATCATTTGTCATGTTCACTTATACTTATCCTTAAGTCTTTTGCAGGACTGTCTGCTGTCAAGAATCCATTTCCTTTGTGACACTTGAGCTTTTCAAGGTACACAAAATGGAGCAAAGAAACTGATCCAGATGGAAGGAGAATTTCAGTCAGGGGGATAGATTATTGCTTAGAGCATTACTAGAGCCAGAGAAGGTTTTTTATCACTTCTTTTGACAAAATGGTAGTGTGTAGATGGGCTGCCCAGTGGAATCTCTTATAACAAGACCTGCAGTATCCAATCGTGGAAAAAAAGCATTGTACCCTGAACTGTCTTCCTGTTGTGTAGTGTCATGAACAGAAGGGAGATAGGACACCAGAACTGTGGTCATGTCTTTGCCTCCTCCAGAACTTTTAGAATTGGGTTGTAGAAGCCACACTATGAAAACTGTATTACTCTCTATAGTGAAAGGGGCACCATCAGGACTCATTTCTTTCTGAAGGAATCTCTGCTTCTGTGATGACCAGAAGTTGACCAGAACACTGGGCACTTCTGTTTAGAATGAACTTACTATTTCTCATGTGTAGTTAAAATTCCCAAGTTCACTTTTATTTCTGATTTTGTATTCTGTAATATCTCTTATAATGTGTTTCTCAGTCTGCTATAGTGTTGCATGCTGTCATGCTTACTCATCTAAACAGGATTAATGTAAATTCCATGTTACTGCCAGTTTCTGCCTTACAGATACTAGTGTTCCTTGACATGTTGTGGCTGCTGTAATCTCTGATGTTAGACTGTAGTGTCTACTGTAGCTGCAGTACTGCCTGTTCCTCATCAGTTATGGAATTTAAATTTCTATCAGAAAGTATTTAAATATTCTGTGTCATTTTAGATACAGCTAACGTTTGCTTCTATTCTGTGTCAAATGTCAAAGCCCTAGGTTCTACACATCTGTGTAACATGAACATGGTCCTTGTTTCTCTTTGTACTGTCCTCTTACAGATCTACTTGTTTCTTATCTTGTTAGATAAAACGTTCAGCTTTGGTTTGTAGCATCCACTCTGTTGAGCAGGGAGTTTGTAATGTAGATGCTGTATGTTTCCTTTAAAACAAAGGTGAAATTCAGTATAAGTAAAAATAACTTCCTGATTGGGTGATAAGACAGTATTGCAGTTTTACACAGGGAATATATAGGATGGAAAGTAGTTTAAATTTTTGTCATGAAAAGTGTATGCTGCTACATCTAATATTGCCTTGTCAAGTTTCGTAACAGTTACAGGAGTTGTCAGTTGAATTTTTTACACTTCCTGATTTTAATGTCAATTTATATTATCTATAGAGGTTATAAATTCAGGGTGAAAATGTAGCTGTAGTGTGACTGGTAGGTTTGTGATTAATGAAGCCTAGGACTGAAGTTGCAAAAAGGGCTGGATCTGCTGTTGCTGGTATGGAGGCAGCTGAGTTTTACAGGATGGAGCATCTGTATGTAAAGATGCTTTTCAGTTGCTCTTTCTTAAGATAACTGTGAAAATAGTACTATTAATGCATGTTGGAAAACCAGTGAGGTTTTAATAGAAGTAAATGTGGCTTCTCCAGACTGTATGCTGCCAGTCCCATTTGGGCAGGCTTCTGCATTAATCTGACATCTTGTTTAGCACTGATAACACTAGAGAGTCCAATTAAAGTATTTCAAGAAGACATCCCCATACAAGACTACGCTGATTGTCCGCTAATGTGTATTGAATTGTAGCTGAACGGAGCCCCGGGTGCTGTGCTGCAGAGCAGGGGAGCTTGCTGGCCAGCTCTTAATTCCTTTTATATCGATTTGGCTGCTAACGATACAACCTTCTGCTCTAATTAACTGACATCTGCATTAGGCTGAACAAGAGCTGCCTGCTTGAAGCTGTCCACTTGTTTGTGTTATGAAATGTGTCCTCCTTGTATGTTACATTTTGTCCAGGTTAGCTCAGTCTGTGCAAAATAGGTCTGAATGGGTTTACAGCATTTTCCATTTCTTGCTTGATGGGGATATTGTTTGGAATAGAGGCTTATTGGGGTAAGTGTGTGTACGTACACCCCCCACATTCGCACCAGTATATATGTATGCTGTTACTTCAAAGATGACAACAGATCTGTGAAAACAGGTTTCAGTAGTTCCTTTACTTGAGGAGCAAGTTGTTTCCCATGTTATTATAGTCATATAATGATAAAAAAGAATTTCTTACTCTAATCTGTGTTATGCTACAGAGCATTTCAGCCCTGTAAAGGGAATTTATGTCCTATATGGTATAAATAAAAAGGGTGGGATTTTACTCCCAACTTTTTTAGTAAATTCCTTCATGACAAGTCATGATGTCTCTCTGCCGAAGGGCCTTTCTGTATTGAAAATATATAAAATTTGCCTTTGCACTGTGATTTGAAGTTCCATATTAGTTCCATTTGCACTTTGATTTGTGTTTGCATACTAAGAATTAAGTGTTCAGTGCACTAGAAGTGTACTTCTGATGTGATACCATGGCAGCTCCAAGTTGGATGTAGACTGGCAATCAGTCACGTAGTGCATTTGAGAACCTGGACTGCTTAGGCATTAAAAATTTTGACAAGGCTGGATTGAAATTGAGAAAAAATATGGGATATCTCTTGACTAGTTTCTACTTGAACTGTTGTAAAGATGCGCATGCTCTAATTGAAATGATGGAGTGAAATCCAAAAAAGCTTGAGGCTGTAAGAATTAGCTGCTAATTTCACATTTCTACACGAAGACTGAGCAATTCCTATTTTATGGCCCTGAAAACATAATGGAGCCCTGGGGATAACTGACACAACAAGCTTCTGAGAGGCCCTAGCACTTAGCAAAATTGACTCTGTTAATCAAAAGATTCTGTAGAAAGAGGGGGGGAAAAAAGGCTGCTGGTTTGGAAAGCTGCAGAACAAGTAACTGTGTGTAGATGGTAAAGACATTTCAGTTCCTTGCAGTGGGGTTCAGTAATCTGTAATTACAGTATCTAATGAGCAAACTTAAGTAGAAGGAAAAATAATTTAAGTGCTAGACTGGTGGGGAAAAAGACAAAAGGGAGGAGAGAGAGATAGAGTACAGTGGCACATTGCTCACCCTTTATTGAAACGTTTCTCGAGTGAGTTGTATATATGAATCTGCAAGCACATTAGAGATTACAAAAGTAATAGGTGCAGAAAGAACAGAATTATCCAGTGTGCATGACCTGGAATATTAACATGCCCCATTATGAATCATAGAATCATAAAATCAGAGTGGTTTGGGTTGGAAAGGACCTTAAGATCATCCAGTTCCAACCCCTTGCCATGGGCAGGGACACCTCCCACTAAACCATGCCACCAAAGGCTCTGTCCAGCCTGGCCTTGAACACCACCAGGGATGGAGCATTTAATACTTCTTTGGGCAACCTGTGCCAGCACCTCACCACCTTCACAGTAAAGAACTTCTTCCTTATATATAACCTGAACTTCCCCTGTTTTAGTTTGAACCCATCACCCCTTGTCCTATCGCTACAATCCGTGATGAGGAATCCCTATCCAGCATCCCTGTAGGCCTCCTTCAGACACTGGAAGGTGCTCTGAGGTCTCTACGCAGATTCTCTTCTCCAGATTGAACAGCCCCAACTTTCTCAGCACTATGAGAGGTGCTCCAGGCCCTAATCATCCTTATGGCCTCCTCTGGACTTGCTTCAACAGCTCCATGTCCTTCTTATGTTTGGGGACACCAGAAGCAGACGTGCTCCTTGTTGGGTCTCACAAGAGCAGAGTAGAGGGGCAGCATCACCTCTTTCAACCTGCTGATTATGTTCCTTTTGGTGCAGCCCCGCACATGAGTGGTTTCTGGGCTGTGAACACGCACTGAAGCCTGCTCATGTTCAGTTTCTCATTGACCAACACCCCCAAGTTCTTCTCCACAGGGCTGCTCTGAATCTCTTCTCTGCCTAACCTGTAGGTGTGCCTGGGATTGCTCTGACACAGGTATAGGACCTGGCACTTTGCATTGTTGAACTTCAAGAGGTTGGCATTGGCCACCTCTCCAGCATGTTCAGGTCCCTCTGGATGGCATTCCTTCCCTCCAGCGTACCAACTGAACCACGCAGCTTGGTGTCATCGGCAACTTGCTGAGGGCGCATCAATCCCACTCTCCATGTCACCAGCAAAGATGTTGAACAAGATTGATCCCAACACCAGTCCCTGAGAGACACCACTCATGCCCAACTGGACATTGCGCCGTTGACCACAACCCTTTGCATGCAGCCATCCAGCTAATTCTTTATCCACTGAGTGATCCATTCATCAAACTCATGTCCCTCCGGTTTAGAGACAAAGATGTCATGCGGGAAACATTTGAAGAATGAAGAATACATTTGACATTATTCTGACGTATGTGCCATTATCCTGCAGTCCTGCAGGTTAAAGGAGGCACCAAATTATAAACAATACCCCACAGTTCTTCCTTGGCATTTTGAAGAGCTCATGGTGGAATCTCTGATGCAGTATTTTAAATTGGCATGGTTGGTTTTAATAGTGTCCTTTTCTTATGAGAAAACACATTTTATTATATTCTGCTTATGACTGTTGAATGCTAGATGTTTAAAGAAACCTGGGGGGAATCACCTTTTCTGTAGTCCATTGGAATGCCTGATAATGTAAGGACAAAGCTGTGAGGGTGGTGAGGCACCAGAACAGGTTGCCCAAAGAAGCAGTAAATGCTCCATCCTTGGCAGTGTTCAAGGCCAGGTTGGACAAGGCCTTGGGTGACATGGTTTACTGTGAGGCGTCCGTGCCCATGGTAAGGGGGTGGAACCAGCTGATCATAAGGTCCTTTCCAACTCAAACCATTCTGTGATTCTATGATTCTATGAAAACTCTTTTGAAAAGTTTCCATATTCTCTGTTTAGGGACTGAAACTGCATGAAACCTCCTGTGTCACCAGGTCCAATATCCTGTTATCGCAGTCATAAATTCATCCATAAAATCTGTCACATAATACTTGGGTTTTATTCTGAGAGCAAATGCGTTATGATTTATATGTCTCCCAATAATGGAATAAATGGTTTTGTTACAGTGGAGTTTAAATTGCTCATTTGTGAACGCCAGGGGAATTTATCTGCTTATCTGCAGCAGCAGTTCCAGCATTATAAATCATCTTGCAGCTTTTTTCTGCTGAATATGTCACTGTAAACCAACATTTTAATTCTGCCTCTCTGTATGTGTTGCAATGCAAATGTTTCCATGTAATATTTCTCCCTGACCAAACACCAAAAAGTCTGAAATAGGAATGGCCACAGTTTAGAGCATAAAGCATTGTAACAAGAAAACACTTCTGTTTTCCTTACTTGAGGAGTATATTGGAAGGAGAAAAACAGGAATAGAAAGATCAAAATCTTCAATTTAGTTTTGGATGTGAACGTGGAATCCTGGTTGGTTGTGACTGGAGAAGGAAAACTGAAGTCTCATGCAGCTGTTTTATTCTCGCACTATCTTCAAAGGGATGATATATGCAACAAAGTATATGTGTGCACCTTGTAATGAAAGGGGAATAACATTGTTAGATGCAGGGTTCCAGTTGCTCTATCGCTGTATAGCGCTTTTCTAAATGTTTCTATTTTGATCAGAGGTTGCTGAAATACAATTCAGCGGAAGACTAATTTATTAATTAATTTCATTTCAATCAGATGATCAGTAGAACATTTCTCAGTCTTTTTCTCTACGCACACAGTTAGCTGTAGCTCTTCTGTGTTCTTGAGCTTACCAGCAGTTCTTGCAAACTGCTTCTAGAGGCTCCAGTCTACATCTCCTAGCTCTTCAAGCATCTAGTGGTGTGAACTTTGTGATTCTGGACATGCAATAATACAGAGGCAAAGGTGATTTTCTCTGCATCAGGATAAACTATTTGAGTGTTGCCTAATCATTTTTGTCATCTGGTGGGTAGAGGGGAGAAAGAGCTCGACCTCATGCCTTACAGGAAAACAGGTGGGACCAATAAGAGGAAAGATGAGCCAAAAATCACACAATTGTTTTGTGCTAGCTTAATGGCTGCCTTGTTCTGCCCAAAGGTAAAGACATAGTTATCAGTGCCATTTATCAGGTACACAGTTTTAGTATAAACTTGTTTAAAACAGTGTAGAGCCCCTTTTTCATCTTAATTAGACAGTAACCCATTGATTCCAAGTGGGCCTTCATTTTCTAATTACTTAGTACATAATATAATGTCATTAAACATCTTTGAGTGGACAGGATTGCTCTAAAAGCTTTAGCTCCAGAGGTCTAATATTAGGCTTTTGGCATTCATCCCTGTGTGTGAAAAGCAGTCAGTTTGTTTACCAGGAATTTAGATTCCCATTACTGAGGGAATTAGCAATGAGCTATTAGTCTGATTCAAGCACTTAACAATTGCTGATCATCTTCTCCTAGCCTGGGGATAATGGAGCTGATCAGCTGTAAATGGAAAGTTTGTGGGCCTATTTTCATGAAGGCACTTGAGAAAGTGCTGCATTCCCTGACCTCTGCTAACCCTGGGGTTTGCAAGAAACCTAGACACCAAGTCACTTCCTGGAGGACAGCTAATCACCTCTAAGAAGAGCTTCCATTAGGGCCTGAACCAAGCCCACCCTCCCTCATCTGAGAAAAAGTTCAGCCACAAAATCCCTGAGGTAGAAGTGATGAGCTTCTGATTGTATTTACCAGTATCTGTTTCGGTGGGGAAAGCAACTGCAGAATAGTGGCTGGTTTTGACTCCCTAGCAGCATTGAATGGTCCTGTTGAGCTCATGGTGCTGGTTGGCTTCCTGCTTCTCCACTGTTGCCCCAAAAGCTTTGTCTGGTTCATGGACACCTCAAGTTGCTTTGAAAGTTTCCTTTCTTGTTCTTGTGTAAAATTGCTACCATTTTAGCAAATAGAATGACTTGTGATTTTTAAGATGTATTGAGAAAGATACTTTTGTTCTTTATAGGTGCTGAACCTGTAGTGTTGTCTTGTCAGCTTGAAGTTACCTTTTATTGTCAGCAGATTTTAAGAGGCACACCGGTCATTTGTAGCCAGGAGTTGCTGTTTGAAGTAAAGCTTAGCTTTTCCTCATCTGGGGTACATATTGTGCCCTCCTTTACAAGGAAAACTAAAGTCATTTGATTCTTACAGAAACATATGTATTTGTTGGAGGCAGTGGGAATGTTTTTAATGAGGCAAGGATACAGTCATTTTGGACTTCCAAATTCAAGGCTTATCTCTGGCATAACCTTGCTGATGACCTCAGGCAAAAAATGTGTATTGCTTCTCCCACTTGTTGCACAAGGGAAAAAATTGCCTGAGTGACTGAGCTCCCTGCTGGAGGATGGTTATGAATGCCCCTTGTGAATGCTGCATTAGACCATTAAGGGATCTAAAGCTATGTCAGTTATAGAAGCCATGTCTGAAGTATGTGTCAGTGAGTGATTTCTGTAGAAGTTAAGACTGTTTTGTAAGAGATTCTGTCTCTGTTCTTTAAATTTCTTTCCCATAATGCTTCCAGCAGTGGAGACAAGGAGCATAGCTTCTATCAAACACGAAGGACGCAGGAGACTTCTAGAGTTGCAGGATAAAATTTATTAGTCAGATTTGCCATTGTTTCACACCTTTAAAATAATCTACCTTACAACAATGAGAAGGTTCCTTCCTTTTACGCGCTTGCTGAGAGCTCAAGGTTAAGTCTGTCAGGATAGAGAATTTTTATTAAATTATTTTTTGTGTTTGGAGCATAGGTACTCACAGAATATTGTATTTCAGTTTCTTTGGACTAGAAGCTGAGGAGGGTTTGTAAATTCCTCTGTAATATATTTTGTAAGAACTGCTCTGAAAGGATTTAGGTAACTGGCAGTCTTTGAACATTGGTGATGCTAACAGAACTGAACTGATAATGGCTGACATTTCTAGCAGTAGTTATACTTGTGCATGCATGTATGCTGTGTAGTTGAATAACTGATATTTGGAGAGCAGGTGTTACAAACGTCTAAATGAAAATGGGTTTGTAGTTATAGCAGTGTGAGTACCTGTGAATATTCAGAGGTGAATTTTGTTTGCAGTTACTTATGAACAAGCCTGAGAGGCAGCTGTGTATATAGAGGTGCACATGTACATGTGAAGGGAACATAGGACACCTGAAGAAAACCCCAAATTGACATGTTTTGCTTTCCTTTCAGTCTAAAGCGGGATTTGTCTGAGTGTCAAGCATTTTCCTATGTAATGCAGGACATGACAGGAGGCTGCAACTGCAATCAGTAACTTAGGGATAAGGGGTTAAAGGTCCACTGCATCCTGAATATGAACAACAAAATGCTGATACCTTTTTCCATATCAGCCTGTCTTAGAACACGGAAGTGGGGCAAGAGGAAAGATCACAGTGCAGATAAGTGGAAGAGGAATGCAGTACACTGTGTGTGTGGTCAGATGGCTCAGGGAAGTCTACTCAAGTATTCTAACAAATATCCTCACTGATATGAGTATTGCCAAGAACATTTTTTTCTTCCCTGTACCTCTCAACTGAATTCTGGAGATGACAGACAGTATTACTCTAGTCAAGAATTGTGACTCGTTTCTAGTCCAACCATATGGAGGATGGTCTAGTGTAGATACTAGAATATGGTAATGTGGCCTCTTCCCATTAAAGACTGTTAGCAAACACATGGACACAGTGCTGTCTCTTGATCCAAACAGCCATACCACAGTAGGTAATCAGAAATACCGGCATTTGTACTCCTCTTTATTAAGACATTATATTTGTTCCTACTGCATAGAAGTAAGGTGTTGCTTCTCTGTGTGATAGAGGAGATGTTTCTGGTCCATGCAGTGATTTCCTGCCCAGGAAGTAAACAGAAGGCTGGAATTTGAAATGCAAATGTTACCACTGCAGAATGACAATTACTCTGATACATGAGACAACGTGAGATTCTGTAATAAGAAGTGTCTGACAGTGACTGGAAGCCACAGCATATTATCTAGCTGATGCTTCCCTGGCAACAAATAAGCCACAGGGTAAAAATAAACATGCCCATGTTCTGAATATATTCAAGATTGTAATATTGTCTGGCTGTCGGTAATACTGTTCTGATCTGTTTCATCTCATAGAACAAGCAAGGGGCACTATTGTGTGCATGGAGGAGCTGCTTTGAGATGGGTTTCCACTATCCTGAAAGCCTAGGCTGGCTGATGGGGCACCTCTTGAACACAATTGATTGTAGACTATTAATCTACGCTCAGAAATCAATATTCACTTAACACCACATTTTAACAGGCAAATGCAGTACAAAATAACAGCAGTTACACAGTGCACACATTTACACTCAGAATAAACAGGTCATGAAATAGAGCTTGGCAGAGATTGGGCAGGCAGTGTGGCAGGGGACAGTGACAAGAGGAATATGTGGAGACGTACAAGGTAGTTGCAGCTCCCAGAGATTTCCACAGCTTGAATATCCCAGGGATTTTGTGGTCAGTGAGCTATATGCATTCTCAAAGTACTACTAAGGTTTGTCCTTAGGCCAGGCAAGGTCATCCTTTGCTAGAAAAGACTAAATTTACTGGGGTTGAGCATAGAAATCCATTCTAACCCACAAAATCCAAGTCTGCTGCTAGCTGTGATGATTATATATATGTATATATATATACACATGTTGCAAAGGGCAAGCCACAAAGGAGCAAGATATAAAACTTCAGTGTCCTTGATCTAGGATGGTATTTTTCATACTTGAAATGAATTTGAAAAGGGAACTGAACGGAATCCAGAACTGGTGTTTACCAGAGACTTTATGAGTACGTTTACTGAGCTTTACTGGCTACCCACCCTGGAGCATGGACTTCTAGCCTTTAGGATGATGTGCTGTACTCCATGCCTTGACAGGTTTGAGGAGTGGGCCTATGTGAACCTCCTGAATTTCAGCAAGGCCAAGTGACAGGACATGGACCTGTTTAAGAAGGTTTAGAGCAAAGCCACAGAAATGATGAGGGCTGGAGCACCTCTCCTGCCAAGAAAGGCTGAGACCACTGGCATGTTTTGACCTGAAGAGAGAAGGCTTTGGGGAAACCTTACTGGGGCCTTTCAATATATATATATAAAGGAGGATCATAAGAGAGACTATTTAGCAAGGCCTGTAGAAACAGGGACACTCTATTACACTCTTTTAACCTGAAACAGGGTAGGTTTAGGTTAGATATAAGGAAAAAATTTTTTACTATGAGGGTGCTGAGGCGCTGGCACAGGGTGCCCAGAGAAGCTGTGGCTGCCCCGTCCCTGGCAGTGTTCAAGACCAAGTTAGACACAGGGGCTTGGAGCAACCTGCTCTAGTGGAAGGTGTCCCTGCCTGTGGCAGGGGTTGGAACTGAATGAACTTTAAGGTCCCTTCCCAGCCAAACCAGTCTATGATTGTATGTCTGAGGAAGAGCTCCAGAATATGGAGCAGTAGGGTGCATGGTGTTGGGTCCCTCCCTGCAGTCAGAATCTAGTGCTGCAGAAGTTCTGTCAGAACTCAGACCTTTGTGTTAAAGCATTAGCCTGACTGTTACTCAAAATGCTAACATGGCAGAAGCAATGGTGAGCACCAGATCTGCAGTGTTCAGTACAAACTGGTGAGGGAAAGTGGGGTGAGAGGTGGAGAAATTTTCAGTGACTGCCGTTCTAGGTTAAGGCTGTTCCATTCCTCTTTTCTGTAAGTTTTCTGTTTTCCAAAGGTAAACCCATAGTGGGAGGTGCCTGGATATGAAATAAAATTAGTAGTAGGGGAAGGAAAGATGACATTTCTGCCAAGTTAATGTGGGCTCAGCCACAGGAGCAGGAACAGAGCCAGGGATGGCCAAGAAACAGCTGCTCCAGAATATACTGAGGAGGCCATAGGCACACTGTGTTTGGAGATGTCTTGCTGTGTCTTCCCTTCAGCCACCTAGGAAATGAAAAGGAGGAATGAATCCCAGTTAGACACATTTATGCTCAAATGTCTGGCTGCAGAGCTTCCAGTTCTGAGCACTGATGAGAGACCATAGAAACTCCTGTAGCCAGGCAGCATGGCCTCCTGCTTCTACTAGTCTTTGGGGAGAATAGCTCAAGGTCCAAGTGTTCTGTATGCATGTGGCATTCCTCACTTCGGTGTCCAAAATCACACTTTTCCAGATCCAAGGCTTCTCAACTACTGTCTCAAGGCTACTTGCCTCACTGCTTTGTGAAGGCAACAAGCAATGCATACCTGGGACATTTCTGAAGCAAGAGATGTGCTGGCACTGTCTCCTTGGAAGCTTAGGGAAGATGAATAAAAGAAGTCTTCCTGTCTTTCTAGAGCTGTCTGTTTCAGGTGTATTTGAGACCAAATCGCATTTTCTGCAAACAGAAGTAAAGCAAAAGTCTTACTGGCTTTTCTCTGCACATGTTGGAGTTTAGTGAGCTGAAGTCTATGGAAGCTGTTAGCTTCCAGACAGGCTCTGTGGCTTCGATTCAGAAAATATGTATTCTCTGTTTAGTGAAGGGCCTGTTAGTTTGTGGGTTTACTTGAGAGGTTGAGCCAACTGCAAAGCCAATTTGCACTGTACTTAAGGACCTTTGGGTCCCTCTGGGACTTTCCCAAGTGTTTGTTTGGTAAGGCACAGGTATGTAGTAACTCAGATGGGATGTTTAGGTTGTAGGTGTATCTATAGTGCTGGGTGTAAGGCTATTCTATACAACAGGAGGTAGATTTAAATATTAATCATTTATGTAATGACGCTGGTTTCTCTGATATCCTTTGGGAGCTTTTACAAACATAAAATATTTAACTTTTATTACAGTCTGTTGCTAAAATGCTAGGGAGATAACAGACGTAGGAGTACACAGTTGAATGTAACAGGATTTTTGTAACTGTTGTGCTGCTGAATCTAGCAACAGGGGCTGTGTCAAGAGCTACTTATCCTGACCAAGTGAGGGCCAAAGAAGGGGGAGGAGAGGAAGCCAAACTGCAGAATCCTGGTGCACTGATGTGATTACTCAGCAACCTATGGATACAGCATGTCTGACCTCCCCTTGTGATTTTTTTTTTTTGCAACCCCATCATTTGAATGCTGTTTGGAAATAGCTTCATGGTGTTTGAGACAAACAGAAGGGTCACCAAAAGACACAGAAGCACTTCTGAGAGCACATCCAGGCTGGTCCCATAGGTTGGATAACGGATCATGGAGACACTGCAGAAGAAGGCAGAACTATACCCAGAACAATGCAACATAGGATCTTGAAATCAACAGGATTTGAATTTCCCTGTGCTGAGCTGTCTCTCTCATTCTGGGATATGATTCATGCTTACCAAGGCATTTGCTATTCTCAAACATGCCGAGTATCTGGTCACACTTCTCCTTCTCGTTGCCGCTGCTCTCACATGTGCACCACAGGGATACCTCCACACTGGAGTTGCTGACATAGTTGGGTGTCATGGGTGTGCCTGTCCCAAAGTGTCAGAAACCAGAATGAGGATTTACTTACCAGATGAAAGAAGCATCATGAGTCCCACTGTAATAAAGGGAATGCTGCCCTGAAGGCAGAAGCCTTCCACTGCGATACACACTACACAGGAGATGCCAGGGAGCCTCTGCGAGGTGACCCAGGCCTGGTCAGTCTACATGAAGTCTGCTGGGCTGTGATCAAGTGTGGAGATTGCTACCCCTGGCTCAGACAATCTGATGGTGAGGTGTGTTGATAGCTGAAGCTGGTGTGAGCATCAGATAGGATGCAAAGCTGCAGGGACTCAGCTGCAGAACTGGCATATGGCAGCAAAAGGTGCTCTTGTTTTTTGTGTAGCTGGCAACACTGTGAGGCCAAATGCCTTTTGCCAAAGAATGCTGCACTGCATGTTTATGGGGTGCCGTTCAGCTAGAGTTCATTTGGCACAAAATCAGCAAAGACCAGAAGGTATAGTTTAAAGCTCCTGAGATACTGCTGTTCTCTACAGCTCCTCTTTTGAGACACTCTGAAAAAGTATTAGCAGGTTGGCAGTGAATGCCTAAAACCAGAGATGACCTTCCTCCTAACAGCTCATAGTGCCATGTTCTGTCTGGCTCTGAGAAGATAGCTCTTTTTGGGCTGCATTTACTTCAGAAGCAAGAGGGAGCACCAGCATCAATTATTCACTGGTATACTGAGCAGCATCAGTGTGCCTGCAAGTTTGTGTCCTACAGGAACCCGCCCTGTGCGTACCTGTGGCTATCACTTACCAATCATCCCCATGTAAGCCTGCAGGCATGCAGCATAGCTGTGCTGAGAGCAGCCATCTGGAGATGTGTCTGCAGGTTGACAATTTTGTTGGAAGTCAGCCAGTCGGGATCTGTAGGAAGGAAAATGAGACTGTCAGTGTCTATGCTGTTCTCTTGGCTAATGTCTGCTGCTGCTGGACCTACTTGCAGATATGGTCTTCTAAGCAGGAGTCCAGAAGCCAGAGGCAATTGGGTTTGGTGCTATACTGGAAGGAACAGTTTGGAACAATAGTTTTCCGGCGTCGTTCTCCACAAAGCTCATCTTGACATGGACAGAATAGGATCCTTTTGGTGAAATCCTCAGGGACTTTCTCGAAGAAATTCCTCAGCCCTCTGTGGCATTTGCGACGGTCACACACGTCCTCACTTCCTGCTCCTTTGGTGCAGATAGAAGCATATTCTGTGCGCAGACGAACACACTTCTTGCTCAGATTACAGACATGAGTTGCTTTTACGCATGGATTTGTTGCATCTCTTGCTAACTGTGAGCCTAGAAAACCAAAAGAAATACAGAAACAATGAAGGAAGTCTCTAGAAGATATTCTGTGTGGAAATAGGAGTAGCCCTTACTTGATGGTCAGATTGGGAATATCAAAAAGGACAAAGCACATTAGTCCTGCTGTGTGCCTCCAGTGTGATGTTGCAGTTGTACTAGTTACAAAATCATATTTTTTGTTGGTTCATGTTAGGATGTTTGTTTCGGTGAGTGCATCATTGTGCGTTATTCCCTCTTTCATGGACCTTGATCTGTGGCTATATTTGCACTTGTTAGGGGGGATGAATTTAGGCAAGTATCCAGAGCAGGCATTCATCTGATTAAAGAGGCCATTACCCCAAATTTTTCTTAATAATTTTCAGCCCCTGAAAAGATAAGAAATGACAGCATTATATCACGTAACCATTACAGTCCTTACCTGATAACAGAGCTGCCAGTTTATTATAGTCTGTCTTCCAGTGTTCTTCATTTGCTGAATTGTCATAGGGAGAGGTCTCCAAATTGAAATAACCTGGCAAGATACAAGATATTTTATGCAGTGGAAACATGGTTTGGGGTTTTTTCTTTCCTTTTTTTCCCCCCTTAATTTTTTTCTTATTTGTGCCTGGCTGTTTTCTCAAGCTGCAGTTCAGAGATGCTCTGTTTTTCTCAAAGCCAAATGCCAAGAATGGTTCTGCTGGAGATGCCATGTAAAAACAGTGTTACATTTTGTCATCATTATTTCCTCTGGCTGGAATTTGATCTGTGCTGTCATTTGGGCTTTTTCAGCATCAGTAGTAGCGAGGTGATGTGCAGCACAGGCTGTAGTGAGAGGCCAAGTAGAAGCATCCCACTGAAGCTGGAGAGAAGCAGTATGCTCATGGATGCCATTAGTGTGCATAATAACCACGTGTTGTATTCAGTGATGACAGACTCATGTTTTGAGGTGATTTTCATAGCACTCTCCCCTCACAGCACCAAATCTAACTGCCTCAGAGTAGCTATCTTTGTCTCTTGGGGTCCCTGGTGTACTTGAAGGCCCAGCACAGATCAGTTTTCTCTGCTTATCAAACATAGCAGTAGTGAATTCTCTTCACTGGGGAGGCGTGGCTTCAAAATGAGCTGCGCTGTTGGGAAGTCACCTTTTGCAGTTGTTTCCAGATGGGGGGCAGGGGCGAGCCTCACTAGTACTTTATAAATTCCTATTATTTCATCTCACCATCTGTCATGCTGGAATGAATGGTCCAGAAAACACGTAAGCAGTGCTCCTCTCTCTTCATGCGCCGGTGACACTTGCAGTGCAGCAAAGAGCTGTTCCTGAGGTCTAGCTCTGCATTCAGACATTGGACCCTGCTATCATGAGCCAACGGAAGGAAGCGAGTCTTAGCCAGGGCACAGTTT
This sequence comes from Psittacus erithacus, assembly GCA_009867235.2. Classification (NCBI taxonomy): domain Eukaryota; kingdom Metazoa; phylum Chordata; class Aves; order Psittaciformes; family Psittacidae; genus Psittacus; species Psittacus erithacus. Next base: position 26,678 of record WYDI02030376.1, read on the forward strand.
TCCAGGATCCTGTAGGTGCCATTGCAGGTAGAGTCCAAGAGGCACAGCTGTTCTGCTGCTATGCAGTCACTCCTTGGCAGAGCCAGGAGATCTCCTGGTCAAGTAGGGAAAAGATTATTAGGATCACAATCATGATGGATGCCACCCAAGCACCTTGTCACTGTTCTGTAGGCATCCTTTATTCAATGAGGACTCCTCTCAAGAGGAAGAACTGGTTGGGGTCTCTCATATGGAGTAGTAGAGAACAAAAGCTGTCTCTATTCAGAAACAGAAGGATGAATAGTAATGTATGAAAAAGGGAACAAAAGGTTAAAGAAAAGTTGCAGAAATAATTTTGTTTAATAAAACATTTTTTTTAATCACCCTTAACTCTTTCAAGTTGGCCATGATCAGGGATGGCTCTGTGTTTTATGGAGTAGTAAATCCCCATGGAAACCCTGGTGTTGATGAGGCCTGCTCTGAAGAAGCTCTTCTATCTATTATTTATTGGTAATGAAAACCGCAGTGCAATAAACACATAGTACACCATGCTGTGTGCTGTGAGTCAGTGCTGCTGCACTTGCTAAAGTATATACTGGTCATTAAGAGATGTACTGAGAAAGCCATTTGTAGGGTGTAAAAACAACTGCTTTACTGAGCTTGGAAACTTAGGAATAAGAATGTGTATTTTTTGCATACTAGAATAAATCCTTGACATAAGATGCAAGTAGCTTCGTGTAGCAGCACTGATGTGCAATTAATTCAAGTACACAGGACCCAGTCCCTGAAATCCCTGTAAAAAATACTGGGATGCAGGCTTGGTCTGCCATCTTTCATCTCTTGGTTGACTATGAACTCTATCTGTGTGTATGTATAGTTGCATAGCACAGGCATTGATTATATATAGACACAGACATACACATTCCTCCTTTCGCTGCATGACAATATTACTTGGCTGGTTTTAGGAAACGACTGTGCTGAGACTTACATCTACCTTTAATGTTCTTTGGGTACATGATATTACCTGTCACTCTTTTGCTCAGTAGGTGCAGTAATACTATTTCAGTCTGCCTTCACTACAGATTAGAACAAAATCTTAGTGTGCCTCTGTACCTGGTATACCACCTTCACCATCTAACTCGTTCTCTCACTTACTTTACTTTTGCTGGCTTCATCAGTTCATTTGCTGTAAGCCATAAACAGCACAATTGTGTGCTAATCTGCTTCTCAAACCTACTCCTGCAGCCCTGTAATACTCCATAAGTGTCTCTGTCTCACTTGTACAAATGTCTTTGCTTTTCTAGCAACTTTTACTGTATGTTGTTGTTCATCTGGCTCTTACATAGAGACTGTGACTTTGTAAGCTCCATGAAAAGCAAATCTCTCATCAGAGAGAAATTCAAAAATCTTCTACAGACATCATCTAATAGCTATGCATTATTTTAAGCCCTAACACAACTTAAAGGTAATAATAACTTCACAGATTATGATTACTTAAATCTTAGAAAAAATGGGTAGATAATACTATATCCCTTTATTCTCCCTTTTCACTCCATGTCCTGCCATATATATATGTGTGTATTAATTTCATGCCCCTGGTGCACCACGCTATTGAAAGAGGATGATTACAGAAGGAAAACCTATCAAAGAAGCATTAGTACTGAGAAATGGAAAACTGAGAGACATCTATTGTACTCATGTGGCTGCAGGTTTTGCTGAGGTCTCAGTGCCATGGCCCATTTTTAGAGCAGTCACTGCAATACTCTGCAGCTACAGCTTTTTCTGAGAGTAAAGCACTGACATCTTGTAGCCCGAGTCTAGGAATGGTTCAGAGCAGTTCCGTAATTACTGCATTTCCAGTCACATCAGCCATGAAGACTGCACAGGAGATGAACTGGAGAGAGGAACCGTTTCTGTCCTTCGCTCTTGTGACTTGGCAGTAATAGGTGGCAGAGTAGAGCAAACTGCTGCATCTCTGCAGGAGTTCCTTGCACTGGTCTTTGCAGGCTGAACCTCACCTCAGAAAACTACCGGCCTGCAGCACTTGGGGAGGGATCAGGAGAGTGGGTGCCAAAAAAGGCCCTCGACGGAGCCCGCATGAGGGGTGCAGCCAGAGCCGGTGCTCGGCGGGTGCCTCTCCTGCCGCCAGGGGGTCACTTCCCGCTGCCTCGCTGCGCAGCACGGAGCCCAGTCCGGCGCCGACGCCAGCCCCAAAAACGAGCCTTCCCCTCCCCGGCACGTCCCTCCGCTCCGCTCTCCGCCGCATATGCCACTCGCGTTCTGGGTCACAAGTAGCAGCGTGCCTTTCCCGGCTGGAAGGCGATTCTTCCCCCCGGGCAGCAGGGCGTTCGCCCTCCGTCGCAGCCGAGGGCCGGGAAGCAAGGTTGGGCAGCGGCCGAGAGCCGCGACCCCTGGACGCGCTGTGGATCCGCCCAGCACCGGGGGACACCGGCCCGGGACCCCTCTACCGCTTTCCCTGCGGGCAGGGGATGCGGATGGTCCCTCGGGGCAGCGGCGCGGGTCCCACTCTCGGCCCGCCGGGAAGTGGACGAGGGACAAGCCGCCTGCCCCGCCGCCCTCCCAAGCCCTCCCCGTCCGCCGCCCCACGCTTCGGGCGCTGTTACCGGCTCGGGAGAGGAGCAGCCCCAGGAGCAGGGCGAACCCCATGCTGGAGCCCGCGTCGGCGGTCAGTCTCTCAGAGCGCTGGGGCCGCAGCGCACATGCTGGTTGCAGCCCCGTCTCAGCTCGGTCTGCCCCGCGCGGCTAGGCTGAGCACGGCACGGAACGGCACCGACCGGCCCGCCCCGTCGAGGAGCGGGCGGCGAGCACCGCCCCGCAGCCCGGCCCGCCCCCGAGACCCGACTCGGGGGGTCCGGCCCCAGCAGGGGTCGCGGCTGCGCTGCGGAGCGCGGAAGGCGCCTCCTGGGAGGCGGCTGCGAGCGCGTTTCGAAGGGGAGCTGCTGGAAGAGCCGTGGAAGGGGCTGCTCGGTTCGTGTTCGGACTCACGGTCCGTCCCGCGCTGGGGTCAAGGCTGGGCCTGCGCAGGGTAAGCACCCGCCGGGTTGCACTGGGTAAAATAAAGTCTCCAACGGAGTGCTGCTTTGGTCCGCAGGAGGGATGAGCGAGCTTTGTTTGGCTTATTCCTTCTAGCTTTATTGTGGAGGGTCTTATTCCAGCATCTTACCTGTGCTGGCTCTGTCGTGGCTGAGGATGGCATTTCTAAGAGCCTGCCCGGCATTCAGGCAGCCGTGCGTTTTGAACAGATCCTTCTCTTTAGTTTATATCCCACAGTCAACCAATGCAAGAATAAGTAGCAGTCCAACCTGTGCATGTCAAACATTAGTATATGAAAAGAGAGAAACCTCTTGTAGGCCGACTGCACACATAGAGAGACCTACCCCATCTGCTTGAAAAGCCCAAGACAAAGGGTAATAACTGTGCAAACACAGTAAGCATTCACAGTCCAGTTCAGGGGTGCCCTCCTCTTCTTGGGGTTTGAACAAGATTAGTCCTTCTGCTTCCTGCAGGGAGCTGTTGAGAGAATTCTTCCGAATGTGGTCAAGTTGTCCCCAAACACTAGGAGCTCTTACTTCATGCTTGAGGAGAGAAAAATCATTTTTACCATAGCTTGAAGTTTAACCAAAGTCTAGTATTTGGAGGAGCTTAAAGAAAATGGTGGATGGGATGGAGCCTTTTTGACTTTGTAGTTAATTGTTTGCAGTTATCATTTAGGGGGAGGAAACAAGGTAGTTAGGCTGAAGAAAGAGTAGAGGTTTTCTTGTAAAGACAACATGTGAAAACAAGAAGTGGCTTGGTCCCATGAACTTTTTTATTTTTTTGTCAGAAGTTACAAGATTAAATGAGTAGATCAGAAAGTTTTTAATCCTGATCCAAGTTATAAATGTGGTACAGCCAAGACCTGTTTGGATTATTACTATGACTGGAGTGTTAATTACAGTAGTGTGCAACTTGTGAGGAATAAGAGGCAGAAGAAGAGATGTTGCCTTCAGTGTCATGGATTTGTAGACTTGCTTTGAGACTGTAGGAGGATCTTTTCTATGCAGTTTGAGTGATTGTTAGAAGGGAAGGAGACTGGCCACTGTCATTTATACTCCAGGCTGCCTGGCAGTAAACCCAAGCAGAATGATCCAGTGCACAGCAGTGGGAGATGATAGCTGCCCAGGCATCCCTCATTACCACAGTACTGGTAGTACACTAAGCTTATGGAATGTGGTACTGACTTTTTTAGTGCAGGAGATGATGATAGCCAGAGAAGGGGAAGCTCTGCTAGACCTGACTGTAGCTGACATGTATAGCTTCTTGAGAATGTTAACATAAAGGGCTGTCTGTGTGGTTATGATTGTCAGCCTGTGAACTTTCAGACCCTTCTATTTTGCTGGTTTTCCGCTTCTAAGCAAAGGCAAATTTCAGTAAACTCAGTGAACTTACAGCCAACATCTCACAGGAGAAAAGCTTGGAGAAGGGAAAGCAGTGTGTGTGCCTTGAGAAAGGGAAGAATATAAACAACTGATCTTAACATCAAGCTCTAGGAAAATTCTGGGATGCATAACCAATCTGTTAGAGTGTGGAAAATAATAAGCTTGCTGTTTGTCTCCCAGTTGGATTTGTCAAGGACAAATACAATTTCTTCTACAATAGGGTAACAACTTTTGTGGGGAGGAAAGAAAAAGAAGAGATCATGTGTACTGGGGATCTTTAAGAACAGTTTTAGACAAGTTGGTCCAGCTTGGCACAAGAGAATAGTTTAAAGGATCTTCAGATTCATTTCCTGACTGGTTTTCTGATTCTGTGATTAAAAATCTTCACCCAAAGCCCACTGAAATGGTTCATTAGCTCAGCTTTGAATTATGCTTTGCAGCAAACATAAAAGGAAAGGGAAGATTCTTCCTTCCATGTTAAAGCTGAATGCAATGTAGAGGAATGCTGATGTCACATCTGGTGAAGGGCTGGCCAGGTCCCTACTCTTTACTAGGCAGCAGAGGCTGTGAGGGCCGTGTAATGGTTCTTTTTTTGATTTTTGCATACTTATATATGTATCATTCGTGGGACCCATGACATACAAGGTTGCTTGGTTGTTTCTCCCTCCCCACACACATGCAGAACAGCACTGTAACCTCATTATAGGTCTCAGAGAACTGAGTAATTACCAGTCTCTCACAATCAGAGCTTTCATCACTCTTTCCGTTTGAAATTGTATAGGCCAGCTCTGACCTACGGGGGTCATCTATCAGTGTAATGTGTAATATCTCAAGAATCAGTTTCTCTAATTCTGTGCAAGGTCCAGGCCTTTGACCTTCTTAACAGCTGTAGAAACAGTGATCAACTCTGATCTGATTTCCTCAGCTTTTAGCACCTGTTCCATGGTTTATGTTATCTTTGTTGATCTTTGCTGGTTCATGTAGGTCCTGGCTGATTTGAGGTTAGCCATGTCAGCAGGTTCTGTGATGACAGACAACACCAAGTAGGGCAGGAGTGCTGATCTGCTGGAGGGTAGGAAGCTCTGCAGGGGGATCTGGCCAGGCTGGATCCATGGGCCAAGGCAAATTTTCTAAGGTTCAACCAGGCTTAGTGCTGAGTCCTGCACTTGGGCCCAACAACCCCCTGCAATGCTTCAGGCTTGGAGAAAGGCAACTGGAAAACTGCTCATGGAAAAGGACCTGGGGGTGCTGATTGATGGAGCTAAACACAAGCAGCTTGTGCCCAAGCAGCCAGGAAGGCCACCAGCATCCTGGCCTGGATCAGCACCAGTGTGACAGGGGGGACAGGTCAGTGAATGTTCCCCTGTACCTAGCACTGGTGAGGCCACACCTCAAATCCTGTGTTCTAGGTCCCTCACTACAAGAGAGACACTGAAGTACTGGAGCAGAGCCAGAGAAGGGCAACTGAGCTGGTGCAGGGCCTGGAGCACAGTGTGATGGGGAACGGCTGAGGGACCTAGAGGATTTAGTCTGGAAAGGCTTAGGGGGACCTTATCTCTTTCTATGACTTAGAGCAGCCAAAGACAGCAACTGCTTTTACAGCAGTCACGGGAACTCTCTTCCTACCAGTATGTTACAGACAATATGACCACTATGGTCTTGCACATTTCCTCTCCTCACCACCCCACCTCCTCCCCTGGAATACTGCTGTACTTTACTTTCCATTTTTGTTTTATCATCTACAAGACTGGTTTCTCTGGTCCTTGCAGTGCAGATTACAATCCAATCTGCCTCTACTGGGAAATACTAGCATCAGACGTCATGTTCTTGAAATTCGTTGGAGCCATTACAGTTCATCTTCATATTGCTGTCAGGCTATAAAGGACTTGATACAGTGCTTGAAAGTTTTTCCTCTAACATTAAGAACTCATTCAGCAGGTTTGGACACATGGCAGGCCATGTCTGTGTTATATCTTATCATAGGCTCTGTGTGAGGTGCACCCTGGAAACAAGAAATCCAGCCTGGAGAAGAGAAGGCTGCATAGAGACCTCATAGCAGCCTTCTGGTATCTGAAAGGGGGCTATAAGGATGCTGGGGAGGGTCTCTTCATTAAAGACTGTAGGGATAGGAGAAGGGGTAACGGGTTCAAACTTAAACAGGGGAAGTTTAGATTGGCTATAAGGAAGAAATTCTTTACTGTAAGGATGGTGAGGCACTGGAGCGGGTTGCCCAGGGAAGTTGTGAATGCTCCATCCCTGGCGGTGTTCAAGGCCAGGCTGGACAGAGCCTTGGGTGGCATGGTTTAGTGGGAGGTGTCCCTGCCTATGGCAGGGGGGTTGGAACTGGGTGATCCTAAGGTCCTTTCCAACCCTAACTAATCTGTGATTCTATGATTCAGTCATGCTGGTGCTGTTTCTTTATTAGTTGTTCCTCTCTTTGGTGGCAGGAAGATCCTTATGAGTTCTGCAAGAGAATAGTTTGTGTTTCCTGTTTCCTCTCTTGTTCAATAGCAATGGACAGGCCTTTCCATTACCTGGGAGCCCTTTTCAACAAACTTTTAGTTTACCTTTACCGCACAAATCTTTAGTTTACCTCTGAAATGTCTGTATATCACTGTATTAAATCAAGTAGCAGTTCCAGTGATGTGCTAGGCATTTCTTCTCTACATCTGTCACTGCCACAGCCAGTAAAGAGTGGGTTTGACCAAGCAAGTATCTTGTTTGCGGTATTTGCTGAGTTGTACCTTATTTTGTGTAATACTAATCTTACAAGGATTATAGCACACTGCTGCTTTTTATCAGGATTTGATCTCTATAACCCTTCTTGAGTCAAAACCAGAGCACTTTACTCTGCAGTGCAGGAGATGCTGAGGCTCTGATAGCTGAGCCCTGGTCATTTGTAAGGAGTACTATCAAAGTACTACTGCAGGAGGCAGCACAGAGTGTGCAAACACTTCTCTACCTGGGCTAATATTTGCAGCGCCACACTCTGCTCTTTACAGGGCTAGAGATAGACAGCAGACACTCACAGCTCATATTAACACCTGTACATTACAGAAATATTAACCTAATGCAAACAGGCCAGCAGAAGTTAATGTCTATAGTCATAGAAAACCAAATAAAACTGCTTTCATTTCCTAGTGTGAGTGCTAGTGCCCTAAACTGCTCTGTCTGCTCATTGCCAGAGAAGGTTCAGGGATTTGACATCCACAGCAGCACCCATAGTTTTCTGCTTCATTACCTGTGGTATCCGGCCACTTCTGGCTCAGATAGTTTTATTCTTTTGTTCCTATGAATAAAGCATTCAAAGCTGCTTTTGGATTTTAGCCTCAGTGTGGTTCATAGTAGGAAGAGGAGAGACAATTAGATGTCTGTCTGGATACATACAAAGTCATACAGCCTAATGGATAGACTATATCTTTGCTGAGAATAACTGTCTGCACGTCATCCTACATGAAAAAGGAACTAGTAAGTTTACAGTGATAATAATATAGGGTGGGCAAGTGACATGTTGGACACAGAGGGACTTTGAGAAATGAAAGGGCTGGTTTAACAGACACCTTGTGAAGTTTGGGAAGGAGAGTGGAGTGTGTCTGTTCTGGTTGGGGAGTGAGTGGCTGAGGAGCAGCCTTACTGAAAGGATCTGGAAGTTGCATGGATACCACTATGCTCCGATCCTGAATAAGATAACCCACACACCACACTGTATTGGGAAGAACACAACCAGAGACTGAAGGACATTATTCCTGTCTACTCTGCAGGAGTGTGGCCACACATGGACTGATGTGCACAGTTCCCTGCCTCTGATATTCAAGAGGGATGTGGAGGGACTAGAGAGGGTCCAAGTGGAGGGCTACCAAGCATGTGAACAACAAAGAGGTTGACAGAGCTGGGCTTGTTTGCTTGGCAAAGAGGAATTTCAGAGGCAGTCTGTTACCAGCCTATAGATACTTGAAGGCGAGTTGCAAGGTGACAAACCCAAACTCATGTTGGCAATGGCAGGTAATATAAGAAGCGATGACAGCCACAGTTTCTAGGTTGGGTTGGTCAGGCTGGATACTATGAAAAACTTTATTGCTAAAAAGTTGGTGCAGTGCTAGAATAGGTTATCCAGAGATGTGTTGGTGTCTGTATCCAAGCTTGCAGAAAAAGCCCCAGCTGATTTGCTCTGGTGTTAGTAGTACCACCTAGCACACAGGCTTTGGATTACAGCCTCCTTTACAGTCGCTTCCTGCCAGCTAGTCAAGGCAATGATCAGTGTGCATGTGCTTGGATGACAGATTCAGAAGCAACCTGAGTCATGAGCAGTTTAGTAAAAAAATTATGTGTAATGGGAAAGCCAAAATATTTCTTCAAGGGAAGAGAGGAGGGGCCCCTTAGAGCAGCACTGCTCTACTACCTTAAGTCTAAATCTTTTCAGAGACAGGAACATAGAAAAAGTAAGTAGTGTTAATAATGCATTACACTAGATGTTGATTCAAAGACATTTAAGCAATGCACTGTGAGTCCATTGTTCTCATCCTAGTATATTCATGATGCATATTGTCAGAGCAGCTACTTGTCCTCTCCTTGGCTCAAGCTAAATCAGCACACAGGCCAGTGGATTGGGCAGTGCAGGACAGCCCAGGCCTTCAGGGTAGCAGCTCTTCACAGACAGGTACTATAATGAACATGGTAACAAACAGAAAATTAGTGGAAACAAGAATAAGATTTCACTGTTCCTGGCAAGGAACTCAAGTTACAGAATTATTTCCACTTGATTCAGTAGCAGCTGTACAACTGTGTTCCACTGTGAGATGGACTGGCTTTCCATTAATTCAAGCCATGAGATGGGACTCCAAGGCGCATTAGGCATCAAAGATCAGAGGTCCCATCCTGCTGCCACCTTCACTACCTTTCAGTGCTTTGGAGGGCAGAGTGAGAGGCAGCAGGCTCCAGCTGCTTGCAGTTGGTTTTCATTTTAATCACTCCTGTACATTTTCTTCTCTTTGCTTATAAAAGAGACAGACACATGGAGGGCAGCAGTGCAGGGGCTGTTTACTTTACATCTTATCAGCAGCATTAGGTACTTTAGAGACTACCAGGAAAGATCCAGGTATGAGCCACTCCCACTTGGCAGGACTTTGGACCACATCATAGAGCTGCTGTGCCCAGACAGACGAGGCTTTCTCTACCAGCTCTGCCCCTAGCAACAAGGTTTTCAAGATCTCCAGTTTCTTCGTCTGTCCTCAGGAAAATGCTCTCTTCCCTCCTATCCCTACTGTTCTTTTTTAAATGTCCAACACAGTACTTGCCCAAAGAGCTATGAGCAAGATGCAGTTGACAGTCCAGGAGCATACCTCACTGCTGTCAAGAGCTGTTAACTGGGACTTTTATACAGAGGCGAACGTCAGTCAGCATAAACGCAAAGGGAGATCCATGCTCTCCAGAGCACAAAGGCTGTTGGCTAAAGTGTAGAGGGTAGGGCTTGCCTCTCAGATCATGCATGCAGGCCAAGTGGGTAAAGCTGCCCAATTTTTTTTAGTAGTAGTAGTATATAGAAACTGTTGTGGTGAGGGGTTTATTGTTTATTTTAACTAACTCATGCTGAAGGGAAGCTGCCAATAGCTGAGGCACCATCACAGGTTTGCTTATGCACCTCTTTTACCCCAGTGACCTAGATAACTTGTAATAAAAAGGAAGATGTTCTAGCTTGGCCCCAGGGCCCTGCTCAGTGGGTCATGGCTGGGGAGGCAGAATAGCTGGGAGCAAGACACAGTACAGCATCATCTCTTCTTGATGCAGACACATGCACAGGGGCTACTGCACCAGAGCCTGACATCATCCAGTGCGCCCTGGGGTTAAAAACAATCCCCTCATGCAGGCCTGGAGGGGCTCAAAAGCACAAGATACTCTGTGTGCCTCTGCAGTTCCTGTTTGTGCCATCTCCCCAGGGAGACCTGTCCTAATGCCTTCTAGGAGTTATGAGCTGGAAAAGCAGCTGTAGCCCCCAGCTGCAGCTGTGTTCCCTCCAGTGCTGCACGAATACTGCAGGAACACAAGAATGCGTCAGGAACACTGCTGGAACACTGCCGAAGTGCAGGAACGCTGCAGGATCGGTGCAGGAACACTGTCAGAACACTGCAGGAGTACTGTCAGAACACTGCAGGAGTGCTGCCGGAACGCTGCAGGAGCACTGCCAGAACGCTGCAGGAACGCTGGCAGCGCGCACGAGAGCAGCAGAGGCGCTGCAGGAGTGCCACCTGGCGGGTCCCGCCTTCGGGCCGTGCCAAGCGCGCTCACAGCCTGACACACCTCGAACAGTGTCCAGCAAACTCTGCTGGGACAGCTCCCCTGTGTGTTTCGATCATCTCCAGAGGACGTGCAGAAAAGGTGACAGGCTTTTCCTACCGAGCATAATCATAAGGCTTTTTCGGCCTCAGGTGGGCTTTGTTCAATAAGAGCTGATAAATTAGCATGGAGACATCTGAGAATCACAACCTTCAAGCATATGATTTCATAGGGCAGGAGAAAGCTAAAGCATATGTGGCTGGTACAGTGCAACTCATTTTACTCTAGCACCTAGCAGAATTCTAAGAGAACTCTACTATCATCACCCCCATTTCATGCCTTTTATAATTGCCAGGATCTCTGTTGTTAACTTGAATGTTAAGCAGAACAGAGAAGCTCATTGTGCATGGTGATTAACTCTGTTAGCATCACTATTTCCTTCCTTGATAATTTGCTTATTACATGAGACCTCAGAAACCATGCCAAAGCATTGGAGTGGCAGAAAGCAACAGAATAGAGTCCACTGTAGCCCTGGTCTCTCTATGAAAACAGCCATCCTCAGCTGCTCCATAGGAGGCCTTAAAAACATCCCAAAAGGAGAAGCTGAGTAGCCTTCCCTTATAGAAAGCTCTCCTTGTCTGCTAGCTGGTGCTATATAAATCCATGTAAACCTATCAGATCTTCAGCCTTGACAACCCCACATAGAGTCTATATAGAGATAACAGCAATACAATTGCATTGAGCCACTACTCAAGAAAAGATTGTAACTGTAGTTTCAGAGCTGCAGCTTGGGAAGACCGTGGCTGACATGTCAATAAGCACTTAACAGCCATGCAATAGAAAAGTTCCTGTCTCCAGTTCTCACTGTTAATCTTTATGGAAGCATAAAGACTTAACTTGCTGGAGACTTACTTGCTGGAATACCCGATTCCTGGTGATAAGCTGAGAAATCATCATTTTAGGAATTCACCAGTACCTGCATGCTTCGCTTTCTTACCACTGAATTACCACAGGGAAGAAGGGCCAGTGCTTGAACACTCTGGTCTGCTCTCTTTTATTTTACCAGTCAGAAGTGGCAACTAAGAACACTCACAGTGTTTGGTACTGAAGAAAAAAAAAGGAGGGGTGAAAACATCATACTGCTAATGACATATACTGCCTTGCAGTCTTTAGGCAAGACAGCCCAAGAGCTGGCTTAGTCTTTAGTGAACAAAGCTGGTTCTTACCCTAAGCAGCTGTGGTACTCTTATTTGTGGCTTTATGCTCAGCCAGTGTCAAGATTTTTTAAACAGACCTCCTTTTAAATAGACAGAAGCCTCAGCAGAACAAGGCAGGTTCCCATTCTCCCTCTTTCACCATCACAGCCTAGCTGTCTTCAGGGAGCTGAACTTTGCTCTGGAAGACACGACTCTTCCAAGCAGCTTCTGTTCTAGATAATGCTTTGGTGCTCACAGTTTCATGAGGCGAGTGATCTGGTCCTGCTTCCTTCATTCTATAGTCCATGACTTGCTCTTGGTGCTCAGTTTCAGCAGCTCTACTTTGAAGTCCTAATAGTGCACTGGACAATAGCTCTGAGCTCACAAAATTCCTGGTAAATGAAGGGAAAACACAGTGTTCAGTGCCTACTACTGGAAGATGCTGGGCAGACAAAAGTAGATAGCTTATCCCAGGAGACAGTATGTTTTTGTTCTCAGTGTGGATATAACTACTGTTTATCCATGCAGGCACCTACAAGTGGTAGACAGAAGCACAAATCTACCAGCTGAACAAATTAGGAGTCAGGCAGTCCATCAGTATCTTTAGCTAGATCAGCTCCCATGGGGAGAAAACAATCCCAGCTTTATGTGAAAAAAACCCCCAGCTCTGCACAGATTATGTGGGAGGAAGGTCTTGGGAGTTTCACAGAACTAAAACTAAAACCTCATAAAATATGCAGACAACAGAGAAAAGCATTATGCAATTGTATAAAGCCCTTTTAAGCTCTCTCAAAGAATACAACAGAGATCAAAGAGATACAGGGAACAGCAGCAAGGCTGATCAAAATATGAAATGGAAGAGTTGAATCCACTGAAATTCTTCAGTCAAGACTAACCAAGTTGGATCTGACAGAGATCTATAAACCCCTGAGTTGCTTGGAAAGCATGAAATGGAAAACTGAAGAGAGTCACTCAATACAACACTGCAGGCACCAAAAGAAAACAGGTGTCAGGTTTAGAACACATGATATACAATGAAGCTTGAGAAGTCCATAATGAGGCAGTATGAATGCTGTAAAATTACATAATTTGAAAATTGAAAAAAAACCAAACCAAACCAAAAAACAACAGATAGAAACACTCTAGAAGGTCCTGCCAAGGGCTATTACACAGATACCACAAGTTGCTAAAAATGAAGAATTCTCCGGAGCAATAAAAGTCCACATTTGTCACCTTTTTATACGCTTCTTGTCTCTAGAAGCACAAAACAGAAAAATACGCCTCCAACACAAAGCAGGCAAGGCGCTATGCATCCGGCACCTGCCACTGGGGTTACTGCTGCAGCCCCGTTCTGAAGGGAGCCGCAAGGACCCGTTACTTTCTCCCGTTCTCGTACGCGTTCTTTCTGGCGGTACGTAAGGATCCTCGGGGTCCAAGACCACCGTTGTCAGTTTCCCTGGTAGCCGGGGCTCTCTTCGGGCCCTGCACCCCAGCTCTCCAAAGGCCTTGGTCAGACTGCCCGAAAGCCGCACCGGCTAAGCGGGCCCCGGCGGGAGGGAGCACGGGGCGGCCCAGGCCGACGCAGCCCCTCCCCGCGGGCGGCGCGGTAGAGCCCGCGCCGATTCCACCCGGCACCGGGACAGGGGGAGCAGGGCGGCGGGCGCCATGTCCAGCGCAGCTCCGGATTTCTTCGCCGCCGGGCGCCGGCCGTGACCGAGGTGCATGAGGGCGCGACTGGACGCCCCTTTGCCGCAAGGGCCTGTGGGGCGGGCTGCCGCCGCGGACCGGAAGCGGAAGCGAGCGGCGCTCCAACCTGCGGTACCTCTGTGGCGGCTGGGCCGCGCGGCAAGGTGCCGCGGCCCGGCTCTTCCGCTTCCTCCCGGGAGCCGGGGGTAGGTGCGTCTGCGTTAGTGGCGGGAGCCGGCGGCGACGAGTGCGGGGTGTCCGTCCGCAGCGCTGAGAGGTGGCGCGGCCCATGGACCGGCACAAAGTGAAGCGGCAGCGGCTGGACAGGATTTGTGAAGGTGAGGCGGGGCGGGCGGCTTTCGGCTGCGGCGTGCCGCGTGGGGCCGCTCTCGGCGGCGAGGAGCAGCGCCAGCCAGGGCAGAGCGCCCTTGTGCGGCGGGGGCGCTGGCCCGGCCGCTGCTCTCCCCACCGAGCGGCGGCGCTACGGCCGCCTGTCCGGTCCTGCCGCCTGCGGGTACTCTTCCACCCGGCGCTTCTGCAGCACGCTGCCTGCGGCGGGAAGCGCCGCGGCTTCTAGAGAGGGACGGCTGTCAGGGCCCGTGAGCGTACGGGTTCTTGTGTGCTGCTAAGGAGGAAACAGACTGTGTCTTGGTACGCTGGGGAGGGAAGGGGCGAGTTAACAGGTAGTAGGCCTGAAGCGGCTTTGTAACTACTTTTGGGAGGTTAGGGTAGAGAGGCGTGTTTCTGAGCGGACCACTTCGATTATCTCATGATTGATAAAACGTGCCTTATTTTTTGTTTTATAGCGGTGGCAGAGGTTTGGGTTTGTTTCGGTGTTGTTTGTTTTTTTTTTTTTTTCTCTATCTTTATTTCCCAGTTTGTTTACCGTTTCTTTCTTTTGCGTTGACTAATCCCTTCTGAAGTATTACAGAACTAATGACTTGTTGGACTAGCAAATGAGACTCAGAATTCTTCTTTCATGTAATCACTCCTGCTGACTTTTTTAATAGGTATACGGCCTCCTATTGTGAATGGCCCAATGCCAACACGGCCATTGGTTGCACTCCTGGATGGACGAGATTGCACTGTGGAGATGCCCATCTTGAAGGATGTTGCTACAGTGGCATTTTGTGATGCTCAGTCAACTCAGGAAATCCATGAAAAGGTGGGCAAAAAAACGTGCAAGCATTCAGGCATAGAGCTCTGCCTCTCAGGCTAACTGAAGCAGACTGATTTGTCCTGGTTTTTGTTGTAGGTGCTGAATGAGGCAGTAGGAGCTCTGATGTATCACACCATTACCCTTTCTCGTCAGGATCTGGAGAAATTCAAAGCCCTCAGGGTCATTGTGCGCATTGGCAGTGGCTATGACAATGTTGACATCAAATCTGCTGCAGAATTAGGTATGATGACACCATTAGGGCTCTGTTGTGATCAGAACTGAATGGGAGCTGGAACACTGCATATGTTTTTCTGTTTTATAGCTGAGTGCATTTTAAATCTTCTATGTAAAAAGATTTGGAGCTGCTTAATATTGGTCATTTTTAGGAAGCTGACGATATCGGAGTTGGTAGGTGGCTTGAAAGAAAGATTCTTAGCTCAGATTGCTCTGCTATAGGTGTCAGTGTCTCTGCTGTTGTTTGGGATTCAGAAACCTGAGTATGGTGTCCAGGTAACTTTTGGTGAGGCAGCTTTAGGTGGTTTGTGAGAAAAGAATTCAGCAAACTCTGATGTCCAAAAGCAGCCTGCAAATACTGGTACAGGATAAACTCAGTGTAAATACTTGATAAGTGAGTTTTCCTGTTATTTTTTTATATGCATGTAGGTTCTGATTCAACACTATTACTGATCTCTTTAGAGCCCTATGCATGTGAAGAGTCTGGATCAAGTAACCAAAGCTGCTATTTATGAAATGCATGACAGTGAGACTTTCAGATCTTGTAGTCCCCCAGCTGATGTAGGTCATCTAAGTACCCTGTTCCTTCTTATTTTGGGCTTGTGTAAGTGATTTGAAACCTGTCTTAATGTAATGCAGATTAGAATAAGCTTAAATCAAATGCATGTAAAATTGATATAGATGTTACAAATTCTGGATCTGCAAGAACAGCTGAATTGCAAGTAAAAGAGGAGTGCTTATTTGTCTAGTGCTTGAATTAGGTCTTCTGGCCTGAATGATTCAACTGAAGGCTCAAGAGTTCCTGGCAAGGTCTCTGGTTCTCATCCAGCCATTACATTTTTGGGCTGAGTTTGGAAACTGATCTGTTCTTGGGCTTTTCCACTTTCCAGATCTTTGATTCAAAGCTTTCTCCCACTCCACACTAATTAACTCAAAGAGAAATGAATAGATAAAATTCTTTCACCATCAAGACTGCTGCTTGCCAGTTTTGCTTTGGAGAGGTACTATGATGACCCTCAGGCATGGCCAGATTTCCTTTATCATGGACAGCTAATAATTATTTTCATACTTACCCAGGTCCTTTAATTCATTCTGAGGTAAGATACTGTTCCTTATGTGTTCTGAGTCTTCGAATCAGACCAAAGGGCTATTGTGTGTGCTTGCATTTCTTACATTTAGGCGTAATATTGCATGTAAACACAGATTTGTGTCTAGATGTGTAAGGGATGAATGCATGTGGCTTGTCTGAAGTTGACTGAGGTGATAACCAGTGAGATTAAAAGAATTTAGGTTTCCTTGTCTTCCTTCCTCATGTCTCTGAGTAGTCTGTGTGGTATTACAGCACAATTGCAAAGGATTTTGTAGAGATTTCCCTAGTTCTCCTGGGAGAACATAGTGTGAGTTTAGTCAAACGTCTCCTGTAATGGGCTTACAAAAGAGTGATGTGTTGCTGAATTTTATGCGCCTTCAGCCATTGCCTAGATGTTGTGCCTAGTTTTAGGATAGGTGGTAGACTTTTGAGGGGGAGTTTTCTTGGTTTGGCAAGTGGCGATGGTTGCATATGGGAAGATACCATTTTTAATTTAGTTATTTTTATTTCTTAGCTGGATTGTTGACTGAAGGACAGCCACAACAGGGAAAGACCAGATTTTGCTACAGTGTTCCATCTTTCCCTTTCCTGACAGTATTTTGTGCTTCCAGGACTTTAACTCAGTTTGCATTAGTAATTTACTTGATAGCTCTAGCCATGGGTTTATGGCCCCTTGTGGTTGTATGTTATTCTAGAGTGGGAGTGTTATGTGTTGCCATTTTTAAATATAACTTCAAATGGATTTAGAGAGGCTCCTGTGACTTTTCTCTGTTTAATGAATTAGTTACTTATTGTTGCTCCTGGGGAAGCTGATGCTTGCAATGAGCATCTGGACTGTGAGGCATGAAAGAGCTCAGCCATCTGTCTTAATTCTTCTTCAGTCTGCCAGTTAATCTGTCAGGGCTCTCTCTCGAATGAGTGCATCTTTTTGGACGCAGATCTTAAAAAAGTCAGTTTCTTGCGTCACTGCTATGAGCCAGTTTTCTTATTTCAGCCTGGTTTTTTTTCTTTTTCTGGTGAGTGTGTCAATCAAATGGACATTTTTAAGGAAGGAATGGTATTTCCTTGGGGTTAAAAAGGTGGTGGTTGTTTTTGTGTTCTGTGAATGAGCTTTTAAGATGAATCCTCTTTCTTGGCAGTGGTTCTGGAGCACTGAATTATGTTTCAGCACGTATGCCTGAAGAGCTCTATGTTGGTTTAGCATTGTGATGCTAAAAATCTTATATGACTTCTATGGCTTTGTAGGCATTGCAGTTTGCAACATCCCTTCCTCCTCAGTAGAGGAGACTGCTGACTCTACCCTCTGCCACATCTTGAACCTTTATCGCCGTGTTACTTGGCTACATCAGGCTATGAGGGAAGGGAATCGAGCCTCAAGTGTAGAACAGATTCGAGAGGTGGCTGGTGGCGCTGTGCGTATCCGTGGGGAGACATTGGGCATCATTGGACTAGGTAAGTGATGGGAATTGTTAGACTGAAAAGTGAACTGTGAAGGTCTCTGGGAATGTGAGAGTCACAGGCTGAAAACAAGTGACAGTGTTACAGCTCTTTATTGTGAAATGCACTGACTTGTGAGGAATACCAGTGCCCTGTTCTGTGGTGCTGGATATCTTCAAGAGTTGGGTATATGCCATGGGATTGGGGATTTCTTTTCTATTTTCAAATGGCTAGAAGAATTGGAATATTTAGACAGTTCTTCCCAATGACTGTTTCCCTGTGTGCTAGGCTCTGTGACAAAGCCACCTGAAAGCTACCAGTTCTTTCCCCAGATTCTTGTAATCAGATTATTATTGCTTCTGGCTAAGGGTCCAGATTTGTCTGGAAAACCAGAGCTCCTTCTAGGCTAAGCTTTGGCTATATTGCATGGGGAAGGAATAGAATTAGCCATATGGGATCAGCACTGAATAACCTCCTCTGGATCCCTATGGCAATCTTAGGGGTTTCCAGGGCTGTGTTACCTTGGGCCCTGGCAGTGAGGTCCAGTGTAGGCTCCCAGTCTGCCCCAGTATCTTGTCTATAAAATTTGTTTTACCTTTCCTTGATGATTGTGGGTTTTCTTTTGTGAAGGCCGAGTTGGACAGGCAGTGGCTCTGCGAGCCAAGTCCTTTGGCTTCAACGTGATTTTCTATGATCCCTATCTGCCGGATGGAGTGGAGCGATCCTTGGGTTTACAACGAGTAGGAACCCTGCAGGATCTACTAATGCACAGCGATTGCATCACATTGCACTGCAGCCTGAATGAACATAACCATCACCTCATCAATGACTTCACTATTAAACAGGTGCAGCAGGAGCTTGATTTCCCCCACAGAACACTGTGGAAATGAATGCAAACAGAAACTGCTGCTTTCACAGAGGCTGAGAGTGTGTGAATCCTGCTGCCTCTGTCGTGTGCCTCCTGCTGCTGCCTTTGGAGGCTGGGAGTGTGTGGATCCGGGTGCCTGTGCTTTGTGCTCTATAGAATTTCATGTTAGGAGAAGAATAGGATTGGCTCTTTTTGCCAAGTAATTTCACTTATAAAATTAAATAAATTGAATCACTTTAGGTGATTCAATAATTTCAAATTACCTTTAAATTGCATAATTGACTCTGGCTGTTAGAGCCAGATGTGCTGTGGCTGGGACTGTGTAAGTTTCTTTACATGGCTCTGCCAAAGCCTCTCTGCCCAAGCCCACTGCAAAATCAGTCTCGGGCTCTACTCCACTAGTCTATGGATGCTTATCAGTGCTTTCACATGAGACATCTGGATGCTGTAGTCCAGTTTTGTATGGTTCTGAGTTATCAGCTGGGCTTAAACCATGACAAGATGGATACTTGATTCATGTCCGCTTTCATTTTTAATTCAGTAGGATGAATACGGAGTGCAGAACTTGAGAGTTCTACTTTTGCCCTTGTCTTGTGATTTTGTTTGTACATTTTTAAAGCAAATTTCTCAAGCATTGCTTGCAAGCATTTCCCTTGTGGTTAGCTTTGCAGTGAGAGCACCCCTAGTTCGTTCAGGCCTCATCTAATCACTGCAGGCTCCTGTTCATTTCCAGTAGACTTCAAAGATTCACTCAGCTTCTGTGAAAAGTCTCATTCTCAAACCACTTAATATTTTTCTTCTTCCAGATGCGCCAGGGCTGCTTCTTAGTTAACACAGCCCGGGGAGGGCTGGTAGATGAGAAAGCCTTAGCACAAGCCTTGAAAGAGGGGAGAATCAGAGGAACAGCATTGGATGTGCACGAGTCTGAGCCTTTTAGGTAATGTTGCACCTGCATGCCTACTGCTAGCATGTGATTCACCTACACTGGATGACTTTTGCTTTTTAATATTCAAGTTATGGCGATACCCAAGAGGACAGATGGGTTATCTGTTTTTTTTGTTTCCCTCCTCCTCTGCCCCGCACAGCTTTGCTCAGGGTCCCTTAAAAGATGCACCTAATGTGATCTGCACCCCTCACACTGCCTGGTACAGTGAGCAGGCGTCCATTGAATCCAGAGAAGATGCAGCTAAAGAGATCCGCAGAGCTATTACAGGTAATGAGGAAGACTGTGCTCTGCAGCTGCTAGTGCAGAGTGTTCTTTTGTTAGTTCACTGCAAGGCTTATGCTCCTTGTTCTGAAAACTTGGGCTCAGTAGCTGGTATCTAAAACTGGAGTGTAAGTTGGTAATTGTCTTGTAACTAATGCTGGAGTGGCATTTTCCCTTCCTGGGAAAACCTTGTACCCAGTACGTCCTTTGCAATAATTCCTTTGACACTTATACTGTACACCATTTTTCTGGAGCAGTACATACTGTCTCTTGGGAAAGGTGAGGCTTGGCAATTGCAGTTTGTGGCAAATAATTTCTACAAGATCACAGAAGTGGGAAGGAAGGATCAATTTCCTGTATTCTGCAGAAACTAGCTGTTCAGAAGAGTCTCTCCTGCCCAGTGTTACCCTATGGAGATAGATGGAAAAAATCATGTGCATTTCCTTTTTACTTTTCTTTCTCAATGCTTCAGGGGACAGGCCCTTTCTACCTGAGTCCTGGGTTTTTTCGTAGTTCTTGGTACTCTTGCAGGTCACATACCTGATGCTTTGAGGAACTGTGTTAATAAGGAGTACTTGCTGCTAGCAGCTCAGTGGTCCAGTATTGATCCTGCAACTGTCCACCCAGAACTCAATGGAGCTGCAGCTTACAGGTGAGATGTGTATGTAGGTTGTACAAGTTACTGCTTTCAAGCCTATCTTCCTACTGAAATAGGCCAGCATCCCTCTGAGTTTGAGAACCCATACTTGTTGCTGCAAGCTGTTTCTGTTTTTGTATGCTCTGTATATGAACTCTTTCCAGAAATTTAACAGCAGCACTTCTG
The DNA here is from genome assembly GCA_009867235.2 of Psittacus erithacus. Lineage (NCBI taxonomy): Eukaryota > Metazoa > Chordata > Aves > Psittaciformes > Psittacidae > Psittacus > Psittacus erithacus. The sequence continues at coordinate 47,066 of WYDI02030376.1, forward strand.
AAGCTGTACTAGGATCTAACATTTACTTGATCATATTTAGTTCCAGCTGCATACTGGTTTGTTTTTCCAAATTCTTGCAAGACGTGCCCAAGAGATCTCCTTATATAAGAAAGCCTGCTTGGTACCAGAAAAAGAGGTCTGGATCTTGAAGTTTAGAAGTTGTGCGTATCATTAGAGCTGTATAAACAAAGCACACTTCTCAGTTCTAGCTCAGATATGGAGTATTAAAGAGGCATTGTCTGGTGGATTTGGGAAGTGGCCTAAATAAGAGTGTATTTCAGTTTATTTGTCTTACAGGCCTGCCAAGTGATTCTTGGCAGGTTGCTTCCCTTCTGTTTTTCTTCCATCTGCAAAGTAAGACATACATTCTCTTCCCTTCTCTGAGACATACAGAGGTTCATATATATTTCTGGAGAGAGCATAGGGAGACAGAATGGGAAGTAATGGAAGAATAGTTCATTAGCAGTTAATGACTATTGCTGTCCTATTTCTCATCTCACTCGTAGCTGTTTTTATTAGTTCAGTTCCTTACTTTTTCTATCTTCGAGTCCAGTGAAGGATAACTGGCAGCTTGTGCTCTTCCTGCTGATGGAGAGGAAATTTCCAGCCCTTCACAGTACCTTCACACAACACCTCACACTGTTTTCCAGTGGAGAAAAACTTTGTACCAGTTTTTAAATGCTGAATATATGACCCATCTGCAAATGGTGTCATTAGGATATAACTGCTGCTCTTCAGCTCTGGAGACTTCTGTGTTCTGTCACAGTGCATTTCTGTTAGAAAGATGGGTTTGTATCCAGCAGGTGCCTGAGGGCATAGCTCCTTGCCACTTGAATAACTGTTGGACAAGCTTGTAATTTCTGTTTCTGTTGGTTTTAGGTTTCCTCCAGGAGTAGTGGGAGTAGCCACCCCTGTGCTGCCAGAACCGCCAGTAGCAGAAGGGATTGTAGCTCATGGCATCCCTCCTGTTTCCCACCCTGCACCGCGTACCCCTTCCCCAGGAGAGACAAGCAAACTGGATGCAGACAGAGAGATTCCTGCTGACCAATAGCAGCATCTTTCCTCTCATCTGACAGCAGATAAAAGTAGGAGGGCATCTCCTCCTAGGACCTTCTTTAACACCCTACAGAGACTGTTTCCTGTTCACGCGGGATGGGAGAATGCATTTCATTACTGGCAAACTTTAGCTCTTGCCTTTATTTTTTAACCCTTTAGTTTTAATCCCTCAATCTTTCCCCTTCCCTGGGGCAGGGCAGCAGTGACCTTGCCTCCTCTTGGAAGCACTTAGTTTAACAAATGAATTTTCCCATATATCTGCCCCAGTTGTTTGTGACAGGGAACTGTCCTTGTGGGCTCAAACACTGAAGTGGAGCTGTCTGATCAGGAGTGGCCCTCAATGTTCCCAACATCAGACTTCAGTGCACACCTTTCAGTTGTGACTTGTAGCTTAAATTTAATTTGGTTGAACCTCTCAAGCGTAGCCATGGGAAATACTAGAAAAATACTAGTGAATTGGAGAAGTTGTGACTACTGTCTCTATTATGCCCTTGGTAGAATGCAGCTTAGGCTTGGCTGTGTGTGTTACTTTGCTTGTTTTAATTAAGGTTTCCTGTGAGAACAGGCATTGCTCATTGTTGACCATACAAAGTTCAGTCTATGCAGTACCAGGCCTGAGGTTAAAAGTAACAGTCTCAAAGCCAGCCCTGTAAATAATTTGGAAGGAATTAAACTGTCATCAGATATGTTGTGGTGACCACTGTGTTTGTGAGGCTTCAGAGTAGTTCACCCTGGAGTCTGTAACTCAAGAGAAGGCAAGAGAATGCAGAAGTGGGAAAAACTTGCCTTGGGAGACAGCAGGTAGCAGTAACTTGCAACTGCAGTTGCTTGTTCCTCACACGCAGGTACTTCACAGTCTGATGGTGGTGGTTAGCCACAAGGTGTCTATTATGTTAGAATTCTGATCTTTGTGCTACAGATTGCTTTGTTTTTGTTTGGGTTTGTTTGGGTTTTTTTTTCCGTAACTTTATCAACTAGAAGTAACGTAGCACTGGTTCCTGCGCTGATGGAGAAGGCAGCTTTCACTGGTTGAGCAAATCACGCCAGCTCTGCCATCATACACTGCAGCTCCAACAGTGGGCAGGGCAGGACAGTGTTCCGGTTTTTTTGATTGTTTGTTTGTTGTTTTTTTTTCTTTTTTTTTTCCACTTGAGTAAGCTTTGGGATACTAAAGGAGAAAGAACCCTCTTAGCTTGTCACTGGAAGCCAAGGCAGGATTGTTGCTCTCAAGAATTTTCCCATTTTCCAGATGATCGAGTATGAATCAGTTCTTTGAGGGGGATGGAGCAAAATGGGTTCCACAGGAGAAGCTTATCCTTAATTCCACATCTTCCTTTAATTTTACGTTGTCACACTTCAGCTACAGCCTTTCCACGCACAGCATGTAACGATTCACAATTGATTTGTTCATGTTGTGTGGGCCTACTGAAATTGGTGCTATGTGGGAGGCATCCCCTGTGTGTAGGTTGGTCTGCCTCCCTGTTGTGTGTCTGTGACTGGAAGCTGAGCAGCTGGGAATAGACTGGAAATACAGCTTGAGGTGTGGACATGATCTTCTCGTTGGCTGTTTGGGAAGCTGAGGGAAGCCTTCATAGTCACTAAGTTTTCAGGGTTTTGATTTTTATTTTTTTTTCCTACTTTTAAATTTTTCTTCAACTGCCTTCATATAATGTCTTGCTACTGATGCAATGAAGTGAAAGTATTCCTTTCCTCTCCAACTCCTCACACCTCACAATTCAAGAAAGGAAAATGAAGAAGTAAACTTCAGGTGTTTTCTTACAGATTTTACACTTCAACTGTTTAGCATTAGTGAGATGATATTAGTTCTCTAGTGCTGAGTGTCTTTTTTGATAAGGTGTTTGTCTTGGTGAAGGTTCTTCACTTCTATGTTTTCATGGATGATGCTGATTCTACTTAAAATTCATATACCTCCTTGGCAGCTCAGGTTTAGCAGATGAGACTGGGACTGGTGGAAAATAACCAGCAGCACCTTCTTGAGTTCTGTAACCTCTAGGAAATGTAAGTTTTACAAGCTACTAGCTCAGAAAGCTGTTCTTCTGACAGGCAGATAGGGAATAGTTTTCAGGGCCTGACAGCTCATCCTCTGTGTATTACCACAATCTCTCAGTAACTACTCTTTCATTATTTGCTGCTGAAAATTCCTGCCCTGCTTAGAAGTTCAGGTCTGAGATTATTCTGTGGTAAGGGGTTTCTAGTTACAAGCTCTGTGACTACAGAGAATCAGAGTACATTGAGAGTGTCTCCTCTAGAGCACAATGCAAGATAGATTTATATTTTTTAAAAGAGGCAGCAGTTTATTTCTTTTTTTTCTTAACTGCATATATCTCTATAGACTAGTCAACTGAGCAGAGGAAGAGTGGAAAGATCTCATCTGGGAGACACCTGAGTTTCTCAGTTCTTACTTTTGGTGCCTAGACATCCTGGTGACTAGTAATTCCCTAGTGGGAATTGACTGATGTAATAAGAAGTATTTCCAGCTATGGGTACTAAGGAGTTGAAGGTGACACCATTGACAGTGGCTCTGTTCTAGCCAACACTCTGTAGGCTTGTGCTTGTATATGAAAGCAATTTTCCCCCTGATTAAAGCCATAGCAGAAAATATTGAGGTAAAACTGAACAGAACCTTTATCATGACCTCGAAGGGCTCTCCTTGTGTGTATAGGATTACTTTGCTTATAAAGCATTTGTCCCTCTACGTATAGACTGAATCTGTTACTACCTGACAAAGGCTACTCTGAACAGATAGCACCAAAAAAAAAAAAAAAAAAAAAAAAAAATTTCCAGTACTTAAGTACTCTGTGGTCTTCTCCATCCCCCGAGTGCCCAGTCCATTGTCCACGCTCTCTTGTGTGACACTCGGACTTACAGCACCCTTCCCAAGCTGTTGCAGGTTACAGAAATAGAAGGATTGATGTTCATTGTTTGTTTTAATGCCTTCCTTCAGAACTAGTGTAGAGCTTTAATCCCAAAGAACAGAAGTCTGCCAGGGTGAGGCAGGAGTGTCCTAGCTGCACTAATCTGCTTACAGGAGGTGCTCACTGTCCTAAGGTACTTTCTGTTTTGTCAAGGTCACTGCTGCTGACCAGCTTTTTTATAGAGGATTCAGAGTTTCAGAAGTATATTTTTGTAGACAATGACTAAACTGTGAAACATTGAAATAAAGCATGTAAACTAAACCTTCCAGCACTGTCCTCTGTGCAGCTGTTTTTCTCATTTCAGTTCTCTCCTGCCTCATTAGAAAATGTTTGATTACTTCTTGGATATATTTTAATAAAGTTCTGTAAAGAACATGACTGCTGTCTATGGAAGGGGTGGCCTTAGCTACAGAAAGTCTTTTGAACTGCTCTTGATGCAAGTCTTAGTATTTTATCTGTGTGACACATCAGGACTAACATCCCTGTAAAGAGTACAGATGATGGGATGAAATCTTGAAATGCACTCTGAGGACAGGCATATTGTACAAACTGGTATTTGGTGCTACCTTGCCCATTTCCCAGTGAATTGCATCCCCCTAATCAGTAATTAACAAAGATAAAATGTTGTCATCTACTTAAAACTGCCTGGTACAATCTCTTTGAATAAATGAAAGTGAAAGAAAGCAACTTGCCTTTGCTGCTGTTAATTCAGTGTCAAATATGGCACTTCCAGAGCAAGGAAGCATGTGTGCAAACTTATTTCCACAAGAATCTCCTTGTGCTGGTATGGATGCCACCACCTGCTCCCGATTCCAGTATCTGTCAGTGCTACTGTGTCTTCACAGTGCAAGTAGAGAGATGTGAAATTGTGTGTCATTTCTCTGAGTGTTGGATCCTGAAGGATTCTGTGGTTGCCCAAGTACGCTGAAGAGTCAGGTTTAGGGCACTGTGCTATTCTACATGAGAACTGTTCAAATGTATCAAGCTCATCACGACAGCCACATACCATTAGCAAAATAATTCTGTATCTTAATCGCCTCCTAAATATACGCCTTTTCAAACCTTGCCTCACCGACAAGCGAAGCCCCGGACCTCTGAGGCACCGCTGTTACTCTGAGCCAGCAGCAAGTCTTCCTGCCAACCCGCAACGGCATCCTGCACCTGGAGCTGCTGCCGAGCGGGGTTTTGTCTGCGTTCACCTCCGTAACAACTCCGTAATTCCTGTGGTAATTTCGGAATCTGAATTCGCTGTTACGAGCGGCCCTGCGCCTGCGACGGCTTCTCCCGGCCTGTCCTGGCCGGGTCCCTCAGCTGCGCGACTCTTCCGGTTCCCCTGGACTACAGCCGCTCGCTCAAGGCCGCAGCACCCGGCACCGCCTTCGGAGCGCAGGCCTCAGGGCGCTCCGGGCTGCGTGGCGCGGGGCATTGTGGGGCAGAGGAGGGGAGGGGAAGGGAAAGGAAAGAAGAAGCAGCAGCAGCAGCAGCGGCGGCGGCGCAGCGCATGCCGGGAACGGGGCGGGCGGTGCTCGGAGGCCCAGTGCAGAGCAGGCGCTTGCTCGGTGTCTCGGTGCAGCGGCGACCGGTGGGCTTGGGCCAGTGGCGGAGGAGGCTTCTGCCCGTCGGGGATGGCGGACGCGGCGGCCTCCCCCGTGGGGAAGCGGCTCCTGCTGCTGCTGGCGGCGGGGCCCGGCGAGGGCGAGGCGGTGGGGCCGGAGCCGGGGCCTGCGCTGCCCTCCCGGGCCTGGCGAAGTGGCACGGTGCGGGCCATGAGCGGGGCCGTGCCCCAGGACCTGGCGGTGAGGCCCCGGCGGCGGCGGTGGGGGTGGGGGTG